>JAODAL010029468.1:0-51545 GCA_025379985.1 Phyllomedusa bahiana | reverse complement strand
AAGTATTCGGGGCTAAAATCTCATAGTAAAAAGAGCCAAGATCGGAGAGGCTTTCATTGAGGAGGAATCGATGGCGCCGCGTTCTGACGGGTGACGGAGCGATGGTGATATTCTCTATGAAATGACTTCCCTATTGATTAACCATAAGTATCAGCCCCGGGGCGGGGGGTCAGTACACGAAATCAATTAATACAATGTAGAAAGAGCAATCTCCTGGTATTAAAAAGCAGCCGGTTATGGGAGCGCGATGTGCGGGGCGGTCGCATGGCAAACGGACAAATGGAGCCATAATCCCCCGGATACGGACATTGGCCGCCCATTAAACGGCAGCTTCATCAAATATTCGGCGCGCGGCATCTGTGAAGGAGGAGATGAAATATCAATTAAGTCTAGATTGTCCCGGCTGCAGCTGCCAGGTATCCACAGCGGTTTAGATCTGACGCCGGTGGCGTGGTGCCCCTTAATGGGGTTGTCTCACTACAATGATTCCTTTTTATGTTAATGATCTTGCAAAAACAAGTCACTTTGCAATATGTGTCCATTAACAGTGTCCTACCTATTCCCAGATATCCCCTCTTGTATGGGCTGCATCAGCTCCTCAGGTCGCCATAGCTACAGACCGGTTTGATTTCTCCTGATAGGCTGCCAGCACTGGTGGCTATAGCTACAGACCTGTTCTATCTCTCCTGATAGGCTGCCAGCACTGGTTGCTATAGCTACAGACCTGTTCAATCCTGATAGGCTGCCAGCACTGGTTGCTATAGCTACAGACCTGTTCAACCTGATAGGTTTGCCAGCACTGCTTGCTATAGCTACAGACCTGTTCCATCTCTCCTTATAGGCTGTTAGTGCTTGTTGCTATAGCTACAGACCTGTTCGATCTCTCCTGATAGGCTGCCAGCACTGGTTCCTATAGCTACAGACCTGTTTGATCTCTCCTGATAGGCTGCCAGCACTGGTTACTATAGCTACAGACCTGTTCGATCTCTCCTGATAGGCTGACAGTGCTGGTCGCTATAGCTACAGACCTCTTCAATCTCTTCTGATAGGCTGCCAGCACTGGTTGCTATAGCTACAGACCTGTTTGAGCTATCCTGATAGGCTGCCAGCACTGGTTGCTATAGCTACAGACCTGACTTCTGCAGCCTAGAAGAAGCCAGTAACCACGCCCCTGAATTCAAAATGAAACCAAGAAAATAGGACTGAGGTGAGATGAATTAGTGTAGTGAGACAACCCCTTTAAAGGTGGTGCCACGTGCCATCAAGCATGCCAAGAACATGGTCACACGACTACATCCTTACACTGTGGAAGGGTATATGAATGACGGACAGGGCTTCCCACTTACATAGAATGAGTCTTCTTGTGGCCTATAGGACTGTACATGTGTTACATTACCGCCATGCAACGCCACATATGACCTGTAAAGGCCACTGCATGGAAGTGTGCGCCCGCCTCTTCCCCGGGAGATTGCAGCAGCGGTGATGAAACAAGTCGGATGTGCCTGCATTAGTAGAACCTGATATCTGCTGGATTATCTGGTAGTCTGGATTATCAGGCAGTCACCAAAAGCTTTTTTTGCCATAAGGAAATTGGATTTTTAAAATGGGCGCGGTTCCCCTTTGCCTCGGTCACCTCCAAAACATCCTTGGGGGCTGGATTTACACCCAATGAACAATTCCTTCTGATCAAGGAGCGAGGTTGCTATAAAAAAACTCACAAATGCGAATGTCGGTGGCGAGGAGCGGGTGATGGTAATTAATATGCAAATGAGGATTTTTACCCTTTACGCCCCTTTCATGCACCAAAGAAGTAAATAACAAATATGAGAGTTGATTCCATAAATTTGCATTTGTGACCATGGTTACCATGAACGCGCCCCCCCCCCCCCTCCTCCCCGCCACTCCCAGGCTAGATATAGTGATTAATTATGCTGGGAACAGGCGTAGGAGACGCACGCGAGTCTCCTCCGAGGAGGCGGCAGGGAAATCGCTTGAGTTTTCGTCTGTTTGTGGTCAACCGGCCGCCTCCAGCCTGTGGTACCGAGATCCCATCATATGTTTAGTCTGGTGGCCGCAGTGAGGAGCGGCGCTGGGACACAGGAACCATGCTGGGGGTCACAAGGGTTGCCGGCTTCAGATGACCTAGGTTGAACTAAGTGTGGCTGCTCACGCTTGTTACCTTCCCCAACTTTTTAAAGGAGTCGTCTCACTACAGGGATTGCTGCTTTTTATGTTAAAGATCTTGCAAAAACAAGTCACTTTGCAATATGTGTCCATTAACAGTGTCCTACCTAGTCCTAGATATCCCCTCTTGTTATGGGCTGCATCAGCTCCTCAGGTCGCTATAGCTACAGACCTGTTTATCTCTCCTGATAGGCTGCCAGCACTGGTTGCTATAAGCTACAGACTGTGTGATCTCTCCTGATAGGCTGCCAGCACTGTTGCTAATAGCTACAGACCTGTTTGATATCTCCTGATAGGCTGCCAGCACTTTGGTTGCTATAGCTACAGACCTGGCTTCTACTGCAGCCTAGTGGAAGCCAGTAAACACGCCCCTGAATTCAAAATGAAACCAAGAAAACAGGGCTGAGGTGAGATGAATCAATGCAGTGAGACAACCCCTTTAAGCTACAGTCGTCATGGGGCAGCGACGCCGGCAGTCGTCACGGGACAGAGAGGCTGATATTGATGGGCAGAGGGGCCGGCATTCAGGGGGCAGCGTGGCTGATATTGATGGGGCAGAGCGGCCGGCAGTCGTCATGGGGCAGCGCGGCCGATACTGACGGGGCAGCGCGGCCGATGTTGACGGGGCAGCGCGGCCCATGTTGACGGGGCAGCGCGGCCCATGTTGACGGGGCAGCGCGGCCGATGATGACGGGGCAGCGCGGCCGATGATGACGGGGCAGCGCGGCCGATGATGACGGGGCAGCGCGGCCGATGATGACGGGGCAGCGCGGCCGATGATGACGGGGCAGCGCGGCAGATGTGACGGGGCAGCGCGGCAGATGTTGACGGGGCAGCGTGGCCGGTAGTCGGGGCAGCGCGGCAGATGATGACGGGGCAGCGCGGCAGATGTTGACGGGGCAGCGCGGCCGGTAGTCGGGGCAGCGCGGCAGATGATGACGGGGCAGCGCGGCCGGTAGTCGGGGCAGCGCGGCCGATGATGACGGGGCAGCGCGGCCGGTAGTCGGGGCAGCGCGGCCGATGATGACGGGGCAGCGCGGCCGATGATGACGGGGCAGCGCGGCCGATGATGACGGGGCAGCGCGGCCGGTAGTCGGGGCAGCGCGGCAGATGATGACGGGGCAGCGCGGCCGATGATGACGGGGCAGCGCGGCCGATGATGACGGGGCAGCGCGGCCGATGATGACGGGGCAGCGCGGCCGATGATGACGGGGCAGCGCGGCTGATATTGATGGGGCAGTGTGGTACTTGTTAGGTGCCACTAAGCAGGTACTTGCTATTGCACGGTGGTATTTGCTGGGCATTGCTTTAGGGGTCAGATGGCCGGCAGTATTTATTCGCTGTTGTAGCCCCGGGTTT
The DNA here is from genome assembly GCA_025379985.1 of Phyllomedusa bahiana. NCBI lineage: Eukaryota > Metazoa > Chordata > Amphibia > Anura > Hylidae > Phyllomedusa > Phyllomedusa bahiana. The sequence continues at coordinate 48,002 of JAODAL010029468.1, read as the reverse complement.
TACACAACATGAACAGGAGAAGGGAGCATAAGAAGCCATGGAAGACCTACAGCAGGAATGAGGGGCCGGTGCGGGTCACCTCCAGAGGCTGCTGATCCGCGGTGACGGCTGCGCTGCACGGACGTCACGTTTCCTCTTCTCCTTTCAGGCGCTTGTGATTTTTCGCCTTTGTTCCTCCGAGCTCGTATTGATCGCTGCTGCTGGGATCGCTTTGCTTTGCATCAACACAGTCGCAGGAGTTTTGTCTCTTCTCCTAAAGCCGTAGCCGAGGCCGAACCTGCAAAGAGCGCAGCAAAGAGCGCAAAAAATGTTGATTTTTTTCCCCCACCTTTTTTTTTATGACTGGGAACGTTTGTGTTTACTTCTTACAAATCTACACGGACCCGACCCTTTACACAGCTGAGGGTTTGCTACAGTCGTATCCAGCCCGGTCTTGGTGATGTGACTCTTTCATGCTTACGTCCAAATACAAATTCCGGCTACGTATAGGCTTTGCAAAGTCATAGAAGTATATGTGCCCATACTGTACCCTAGCCCGCACGATACCTTTAAATCAGGGGTGTCAAACTCTTTTTTTTTTTTTTTTTTTTACTATTTGCCCTGTCAGCTTGACTGTCGTCCCTAGAGGATAGCTAGAGTGCAAAGCTGCCAGGCAGGGGGTGCCATTAGGACAGTTCTCTTGTCAGGGGCCCTGATGAAAAATGGAAAAGAAAAAATGGGGGCCCATTTATAAAGTGCAAGATCAGAATTGATAATGGGTCAGGGGCCAGATGCTCGGGTGACGGGCCCTGAAACTACTTATGGCATCCCTGGTGCCACCAACTGTTAATTGCAGAATAAAAACGGGGCAGAGGTGCGCCACAAAGCTCCGAATCCAAAAAGACGCCGCCTACCCTGTTTGCCACCACCACATTGCTGAGCTGCAGCTTTTGGGGGACGGGGAAAGAGCTGCCCCCTTCTAATTCCGGACCTTTTCCATCCCTTCCTTGGGTCTAAGCATTGGTGGGCCACAAAATTATATGGTGGGCTACAGTTCGCCCTGGCCTTCAGTTCTATATGAACTTATAAGTTCCATAAGACAGAGGCATTCTCCAAGCATTGCTACATTGGGCACTACCTCTATAAGGCATTGCCTTGATGGGGACTATATGGCGCACAAGTATTGCAGAACCAAAGGAAGCCTGCAAAGCTGCCAAACCCCTGCTCCATGTGTAGGGTTTTAGCCTGCAGATCTCCCCCAATGAAAATACAATACTCATACATCGTAGAAGACACTTGAAGCCATTAGTGATTTTACCGCCTAATGACAGCTCTGCCGCCGCGGGGTTCATGGCCGCCGCCGCCGCCGCCGTCCTCACGATTGAGGGAGGACTGTAAAATGTGGGACGTTGGTTCACTGGGCATCCAATATCCATTTAGCCAAATTATGGACTCAGTCCCCATGTCAAAGCAGATGTAATTATTCAGGTCGTGTAATTGCTTATGAGATGGGATTCAGGATTCTCCCGCCTCGATAATAGACTTCTCCCTGCCAGCATCCATAAACCGTCGGCCTGTCATTAATACATGATAGCGGGTCGTGTAATTGTGCTGCAGCACACTCTTAACTAAAACACTATCAAAAAGGCACATAGGAATTTTTGGAAAAGCATTTCTGCTACTCAGGATACATGAAAATTTTTTGATCAAAACTGCTAACTCATCTGCCAATCAGCAAGGTGTCCTCAATACAAATGGGACCCCACATTAACGTTACCTCTCCGGGCTCCCCCGTACTAGGAACTCCCATAGACCAGAATGGAGAGAACACAGCACTTCCCAGTATTACAAACCCCCATAGAACAGAATGGAAGAACACAGCGCTCCCCTGTACTAGGAACCCCCATAGAACAGAATGGAGAGAACACAGCGCTTCCCTGTATTAGAAACCCCCACAGAACAGAATGGAGAGAACACAGCGCTCCCCTGTACTGGGAACGCCCATAGAACAGAATGGAGAGAACACAGTGCTCCCCTGTACTGGGAACTCCCATAGAACAGAATGGAGAGAACACAGCGCTCCCCTGTACTGGGAACTCCCATAGAGGCGAATGGAGAGAACACAGCGCTCCCCTGTACTGGGAACCCCCATAGAACAGAATGGGAGAGAACACAGCGCTCCTCTGACTGGGAACTCCCATAGACAGAAGGGTGAACACAGAGCTCCCTTGTACTGGGAACTCCCATAAAACAGAATGGAGAGTTGTGCAGAAGCATAACCAGTTCTCTGTTCTGAGCTAAGACTTTCAGGGGTCCGTTCCTGAGGTGACTACGCCTATAGCCAAAACTTGGGTTTCTGCCAGTAAAACCTAAATTCTTATACTTGGGCCAGAAATGAAAAACATGGGGGAATCGATTCAACACCTATTTTTTCTTTTATCGATCGACCATCAAAGTCTATGGTGGGAACTTTCCTTTATCGCCATTGCCTTTCAAGCATATTACAGATTTAGGTTTGTACCCCTACAACAGCCAAGCGTCTCAGCCGCACTATGGCCACATAGGGTCACCATACCTCTGACCATACGGTCAGGCTGAGCCATATTAACAGCATTATGGCCCCTCGGCATAGCAGTGCCCTGCCCAAATACTTGATGTCGCACCAGACCATACCAATAACCATGCCCATACATGGCACCAGATGAGGCCATGCCTTTAACCAACCTAAGCACCCCTAGATCATGCCACCTAGTTCGGGACACCCTGTAGACCAGGGCTGTCGAGTCGGGGTCGTCATAAAAGGGACCGACTCCCAAAATTATATAATAAGTTGGTCCAGTTAGTTCAATGCAAAGAGCAAGAGGCATTGGGTCCGGGCAGTGCTGCTGCTCCCATATCTTCAGCCTTATCACATGAGGAGTGTAATTGATGACATGGAGCAGGCAAAAGCGCTGCCCAGGGGAAAGATTCCGCTCCCCGGGCAAACAGAAATTTTAGCAAAAATTTTTCACCTGTTTTCAAAGTAGAAGAGTTTAACCAAATTCATCAAAACTGACTGTGGCTGAGGCAATTCCTTTATATCCTGACATTGTTGAGATGTCGCCCCTGTGGTCACCGCTTTGCCCCCAACCCAATTAGGTAGAGAGGCCGTTCTCTACCTGAAGTAATGAGATCAGAAGTGAGGTCATGTATGCAAGATCTGATGGAGGCAATACTATTTCTCAGAACAAATTCATAGACTCCACAAATGGTTCCTGCAGTTTTTTTGCATATTTACATTTTTTTTGTTTCTAAAGTCATAACCAATAAAAAATATTTTACACTGACAACAAAATGGTAACAATGTTTTTGAACTTGTGACCTTTCAGGCTCCATATCTTACCATCCACTACAGCTTTGTACATGAAGCTACTGTAATTTTATATACAGTCATCTTACCTATCTTATACATAAATGTGACTTGCAAGTATTTAGCATCTGCTTAGTTTTGCAGATTCTTTCCTGTAACTGCATTGTTACTGTTTTGCTCCTAAAAATCTAAATGTTATATTTTATCATCTTGTTAGGATTGGGAAATCCACCTTTGTTTTCAGCAAATGGGCCCGAATCCTTCGGAGCTCTGAATCAGATTCAAGCAGGTATTGATTAAAATCTGATCCCAGGTCTCTTCTACACATTCCCAATGTTGGTGCAGACTGGACTTGGATACAAAAACAGCTTTTTCTTCAACTCTACCAACAAGTGTTTAAACGATTAAAAACATTGTTACCTTTTGCTTTTCATTCCCTATTCTTTTCTATAGCTTGATTATTGTATCATAAGGTGATAAACAGCCTGATTTTTACTATTTTACTACAGTAAGTTATTCCACTTAAACATGCGCCATGTATGAGGGAGTCAGGAGTCGGAGGTTTGGGAAATTGAGGAGTTGGAGTTGGGGCTTTGGCTTGCCGACTCCACAGCCCTGCTGTAGACGTCTTGTAGGCAGCCTGAAGCCTACAAGACAAGGGCAAGGAGACAATACTCCATGCAAGCAATTAAGCAGCCCCAACCCAAGGATCCAAAGCACGTGCTCTAGACTCCTGGGACATGCAGTCACCACCTGGGGCTCCTATGCTCGTGGGGCCCCCGGACAACTGCCCAATGGAGAAGATGACCCTGCTCTGGCCAAATAGGTCTAGCTTTAGAGTGTGAGCTCCTCATAGACATAAGAGCGACGCGACCACACCCAGCTCCTGCACCACCATCTACTGATTTATGCAAATGAGAAAGCAATATGCAAATTAGATTTTCCATCTCATCCCCCCCAGTCCCACGTGCCGGCAATGCCCGCGTCCTTCCATCACATCCAGGCACCTTCTTTGTCGCGCCGGTTTTCATTAATCTTTAAGTGTTGGGATTTGTGTTGCAGCTGCAGCTCCTGCGCGCCACTAATTCCATTCCGGCTGATTCTCCAGCAGATAACTAATTACATCCAGCCCGACCGGAGGGGCCATGCATATTCATTCCAATCACTGGAGTCTTCAAGGTCATTTTTGGAGGATTACGGACGACATTAACCCCATTCGCATTCTTACCATTCAGTACGGTGTTAGAAGGAAAACCAAATAGAGAAAAATCCTCCACTATGTCGGAATCGAAGGAGCATAAGTGAGGATTTTACATGTTTATGCATCAAAACGCGTGGGCACAATACACGTTGTGTCCTATTGGCTTGAATTGTGATACAAACCATCCGGGCACATGATGCAGTAGTTTTACGCATTGTGTGAGGCATAAAACAGGTTCATTCTCTATGGTTTCCTGCTTGTACACATACAAAAAAATGGGACATTACTTGGGCCATATTCACAGCTCAATGGCTGGACTAGACTAGACCCAGCAGCAGGCAACTCTGGCCTATATGCTACCTGGGAAAAATTTAACAGGTGCAGCTAATTGCTGAGCAGCAGCTCACACATCCCACCACTAGGGGGACAATTAGATAATAAAAAAACTGCACATTGAATTGATACCTGTTCACACCAGCATGCAGAAAAGCCACAGTATAATGCTTGGGGAGATTGCACAAATGCAAAAATACCAATAAAACAACCACTGGCATGCCCTCCATGCATACTTGTACGCAGCACAGAAAACGCGTCGATAGATAAGGCCCAGATCCTGACTATAGCATGAGGCTATCCATGTCCTCAAAACGCGTGGGAATTGCCTTGATAAAGAAGAAAAAAAAAAGGTGGCACCTGAGACAATCATGCATAATTTTAAAAATGTCTAATTTGCAGGCTTTTTTTGGAATTGGAATTTTTATTTAAAAAAAACAAAAAAACTTGTCCTCTACAGAAACACTTCATCCAGCATGCAAACTCATGTAGTAGGTAAAAGACTGAGAGAACATATTCCACAGTTAGGGTCGGAGGCAAAGAGTCTCACCTCTGATGCCCCAAGAGATTACCAACAATCACAGACTACCCCTGCGGCCAAAACCTCGGGTTCTGGACAGTAAAAACTAAACTTTTATAAGGGGGCCAGAAGTGAAGTAAATGGGGGATCTTTAGATTGGATACCTGGTATTTGTTATCACCAACCCACATTTGAAGGGGCATAGCTGGGGAAGGGCAGGGTTGAGGGGCACATACCCTGGGTGCTGGGACTTGCTAATCAGGTGGGGCATTGAGATACGGGGGTAGGGCAGAGAACCGAGTCCCTGGAATAAAAATGTAGATAGGATTAGAATTTATAGTGCTCAAAAGCAAAATGATATGGACCTCACCACCAAATAAAAGAGGGCTGAAATAGCAACTTGAGGAACAATAAATAAAAGTATAAATAATACCGCCATATATCAGAGAACCCACATAGTAGTGCTGGAGAGAAGAAATACACCAACTTGTTATACACTACAAAAAGAACTAGGTCTTAAAACCCTTATACCCACGAGCTCAGCTTCTCTCCTCTTCATAAAACCCTTTTTATCAATCACAGAGCTCAGCCCCTTCCTATATCATAAAAACCCTATATATCCAGAGTAAAGCTCCTTTCCTCTATCGTTTAAAATCCTTTATATCCAGGGGGTTTGCTCCCCCCTCTTTCATTTTAACCCATTTTTCCACGACCTCAGCTCCCCCCCTTATCTTTTAAAACCCCATATATCACAGAGCTCAGTTTTCCCCTTTATCATTTTTAAACCCCATATTTTGGGGGCCCTTTTGCTCCTCTATCTTAAAAACCCAAATATTACAGAGCCCCAGCTCTCTCCCCCCTTCATAAAAACCCCTATATATAAAAAGAGTTTCGTTCCTCTCCTCTATTTTTTTCCCTATATTTTTAAAGGCTCGGGTTTCTTTTCCCCCTCTATAATAAACCCTATATTTCCCCAGAGCTCAGCTTCTTCCTCAAACAAAAACCCCTTTTATTTCACATGGCTCAGGGGTTCTCTCCTCTTTTTCATAAAACCCCATATTTTCACAGACCCTCGTTCTCTCTTTTTATTTAACCCTATATTTCAGAGGCTCGGCTTCTTTCCCTATCATAAAACCCCTATATTCACAAAAGCTCAGCTCTTCTCACTACTCTTGAATCTCACCAATTATTCTCTTCTCACCTTAATTCCCCCAATTTTATAAGGGGGAATTTAAAAATTTTCTGGGGGGATTGGTTTTAAACCCCCTTCTCTGTCAGGTAACGAGGAGCGGTACAGACCCACAATTTAAACTTATCGTCACAGCGCAGGGGTTTGGATTCCCCCGGGACGGCCCCGGGCCCGGGGGGGGGGGGGCCTTTGTAAAAAGCTTTTTAAATTTTAAAGCAGACTTTGGGGTGGTTGGAGATCCTGGTCATGTTGAGGAATAACCCCCGGGCCCCGCTTTATGCAGGGGGCTTTTTTTAAAACAAAAAGCGCCTCGGGGGAATAGGGAAGTTTTTTTTTCCCGCGCGCCGGGTTTTTGAAAGCGCCCGGGCTTTGTTTCACCGCTTTCCCCTACAAAGTGTTTTTAATCCAAAAACTTTAATTTGATATAAAAATGGCTTTGTATCCCCCTGGGCTCATGAGCCCCTCCACCCGGGGAATTGTTGTGAAAAATTTGATAAAATAGTTCTTTTTTTTTAAAAGGGGAACCAGTGGCTCCCTTTATACTCCCGGGAAACGAGGGAAAAGAGCTGCGGGGCCCCCCAAACTAACCTGTGGGGTTTCCCCAAAAAAACGTTGAGGCTTTCCCCAGGAAAAAACACCCATTTGGAGGGGTCCTGGGTGCAGGGGAAAAACGCTGGGCTTCTCCTTCCCCTTTTCGTGGCCGACTGTGTGTTTTACCCCCAAAAACATTGCGAGGGTTCCCCCAAATTTTAACCCCAGTGGAGTTTTTCCGGGGGAGCGGGGAGAAGTGCGGGGAGAGGAGTAAATTTGTACGGCTTCTCCTTGCCCCCTCAGCGGGCCCAAATGTCCCGTTTTACCCTGAAATGTTGCGGCTTTTCCCAAAATAAAACACCCAAGGAGTTGGGCCCAGGGGGGAGAGGGTCCAATGTGAGGCTTCTCCTTGTTTAAACGACAGCTCTCTCCCTATGGGACAAACATGGGAGAGAGGGTCGGTCAAGGAGGAAAACCCGCACTTGGATCCTCCCCCCGCCCCGGGCCCAAAAACTCCAGGGGGGTTGTTCATTGGGGAACGCCCCCAACGTTTGGGGGTAAAATCCCTTTGGGGTTGGGATGGGGTAACCTGCAGCTATTTTATGCTGCCCATTGTAGCTGATAGGTTCTCTTTGAAAGGGAATTAAACTAAAACGTAAGTGGGTTTAGCAAACTGGAAGACATCTGTTGGGGTCTATGGGTGAGACACTTATATGAGTTCCCAATATTAAAGGGGTGTCCCAGAAATACAAAATGCTCCTTTGTCCATCGAGTCGTCCTGGTGATCCCGGCTGTAGCGGTGAACGTTCATTGTTCATTGTTGCTAGGTGCGGCCAATCGCGGGGCCGCGCCTTTTGGGCGGCCCCCAATGGGCAGGCCCCCACCTGTTCCCCGGCCAATCGCGGGCCGCCCCTGATCGGGGCCCAAAATGGGGGAAAAGGCCGCCCCTTTGATCCCCGGCCCAATGGGCGGGGCCGCCCCTGATCGGGGCCCCAAATCGGGGGGGGGGGGGGCCGCACCTGATCGCGGCCAATTGCAGGCCGCACCTGATCGCGGCCAATCACAGGCCGCACCTAATCGCAGCCATCGAAAGGCTGCGGGAAAGGCACATGCCCGTTTTTTTCAAGTTTGCAAAGGGGCCCCCAAAAACATTCAAACCCTACACCCAAATGATCCCCGGGGGGTTTAAAAGGTTAAAGAGGGGAGCATCCAGGGGGAAAGTTTTTCCCCAAAATGTGTTTATTTTTCAAAATGCCCTGCAGAAAAAACATTTTTGGGGCACATGTATGGAAAACGGTCTTGGTCTAAGACTTTTTTTGGGTTGCCCATAGAAACCCAAAAACAGGGGCCCATAGAAAACCAAAAATCCAAAACCAAAAGAAAACCAATAGGGCCCATAGGGGACCAACCCAGAGCCCATAGCGACCAATCGGGGGTTGCTCGTTTAATTCTTTCAGAGCACTAGATAAAATTTAAGGCGAACCGATTGGTTGCTATGGGCAACATAAAAAGGGTTTGGGCCCAAAGACAGTTCTCAAAAACTTTGGGGCCCTTAGTCTTGAAACCCCCCTTTTAAAGGAAAGGCGGGGCGGGCTAAAAGTAAGAAAATTCAGGGCCCCTTACGGCGGAAGCCTTTGGGGGGCCCCCAGGGAAATTTCCTTTTCCCCTATCTTGACCATTGCCTGCCCGGGGTAGGCCATGATAGTGACCCGGACGGAGGTGGGGTTTGTACGTAGAAAAAAAGGGCTTTGCGTATTTTCAATTTTCTACGATTGCCCCGGCTTGAAATTGGGAAAATTTTAAATCGGCAAACCTAATATTATCATCCCAATGGCCAATGGGCCGGGCATGCAAAGTAGTGCTGAATGGCCCCAAAAAAAAATTTGTAATGCCCCCAAATTTGCTGCTTTTTTTTTAAAAAACAGACCACAGGGGCCCTTTGGGATCGGGGCCGGGGTTTTGGCTCTCGCTTAATTGAAGGGAATCGGGTTTTGGCTGAATCCCACATCCAAACCTGCCACTTTTTGTGGCGCTTTTTGTGCGGGAAAGCATCCTATCTTTTCAATCTGCAAAAACTCCTTGAGCATTTAGTTTAAGAAAAATTTTGAGAATCTGTAGAAGAAAAGTGTCAGTTCCTCCTCCCCCATTAAGTAGTGTAATCCCGCACAGGGAGCGAATCCGCTACACATTTAAACCAACGCTTGTGTTAATTAATTTTTAAATTTAAAAAAAGGGGGGCGGAGGTTAATGCTTAGAGATTTTGTTTGGGGGAAAGTTTTTGCTCATTTTATTAAAAGTAATACAAAATACAAAAACAGTACCCAAAAAAAAAATTTGAGCGCGGGCCCCTTTTCGCCTTCTACCCCCCACCCGTTTCAGCCGGGTCTCATCGGGGGCCCCAGGAAAAAGGAGAAAAAGGGGTTGTTTTTTTTTTAAAGTTAAAAAATAAAAAAAACAAAAAAAAGGATATATTAAATTTATTTTCCAAAAAAGGGGGGGAAAAGGGCAGAGTGGGGCAAAACGCGTTGCTCTGATAAGGATTTTGCGGGTTTTGTATTAGGTTTTTATGCATGAATTACAGCAGCAGCCTGGGCTCTGTAGGGTTTCTAGGGTTAGGGTTTGATTTTCTATGGGAAAAGTAGCCGTAACAGTAGAAAAAAAAAACATATTTTGACTTGGTTAGTGGAATTCCCCGCCACAGAGAGGGCTTATGTTAAGTGGGAGCGCGGGCTCGTTTCCCCTTCCCCAAAGGGCCCCCCGCCCCCCCGTCCCCCCCAATGGGGCCCGCGGACCCGTCCCTTTCCCCAAAGGGGCCCGCGCGACCCCCTCCCTTCCCAAAAGGGGCCCGCGCGGGGCCCCTCCCTTCCCCAAAGGGCCCCCCCGGGGGGACCCGTCCCCTTTCCCAAAGGGCCCGCGCGACCCCTCCCCTTTCCCCTGGGCCCCCCCCGGACCCGTCCCTTCCCCCAAAGGGCCCGCCGAACCCCTCCCTTCCCAATGGGCCGCGCGTCCCCCCCCTTCCCCCCGGGCAGTGTCCCCACACCTCCTAAAATAAGGGGGGGGGAAACAAACCGGATGGGCCCCCCTTTCCCATAAGGTGGGGGAAATAGCAAGAAGCCCAAAGCACAGGCCTTTTTGGGGTTTTTTGGGGTTGATATAATTTTTGGGAATTGGGGAGGGCACGTTTAAATTTACCCCTTGGTTTTTAGGGCTTCGACTTTTTGGTTTTTTGAAATTCTTATTTCTTAGAAGCCGGTAAAGCCAAACCATAGGCGGCTCCAGGGCCCCAGCCCCGTGTGGTTGTTTGCCCCATTTTTTTGTTCTGCACTATGCAGACGTCGGCCTTTGGGCCCGCCCCCAGTTTTCTTTTTTACTGAATTTTTAAAATTAATCCTTCAAAAGGAAAAACCTAAGCCGTGCCTTAAAAAAATGCTTGACTATCTTGATTCCCATAAAGAAACTAATGGGTAAAAAAGGTGAGAGTTTTAAATCCCCAGCGGGCGGAGACCCAAAAACTTTATATCGAGTAATACTTGATGTTGATATGTGCTGCATATAGTGTAATATGAATAGTCGCGACTATATATCGGTCTATTTTTGTCTTTGCAGAGCCAACTTTCCCAAGCCCTTAATGGGTTATCGGACAGAGCGAAGGAAGCCAAAGAGTTCCTAGTTTCCCAAATCAGAACATGGTTCGGGGAAACCCCGGTACCCGTTGTTTAGGACAAAGAATCAGATCCCCAAGGTTAAAAACCACAGTTTGTAATGTTTTTTTTCTCAACTTGGGAAGGGTGCATAATTTTTTGTGTTTCTGTTTGTTTTTCTGAAAACCCCCAGGAGGGGGGGGGTGGGGGTCCTACAGCTTTATAGTAGTTTAATTAACTTGAATTTAATTTCGGGTGCTTATTTTCAAAAAAACAAATCTAAAAATAAATGCCCCTTGGGGGAAGAAAAAAATTTTTTTTTTCTGGGCCCCCCTTGGGGCGAATTAAAAATTTTAAATTTTTGCCCCTTGGTTCGAAATATAATACTTTTAATAAAGCCCCTATGTCAAGAAATTTAAAATTTTATTTAAAACTGGGCCCCATGTTTCAAGAAATTTAAAAACTATAATTTTCTGCCCCCCATGTACAAAAATATTATACTATAATACTGCTCCTATGTACAAGAATATAAAAATTTTCTATAAAACTGCCCCCTATGTACCCAAAAAAATAAAATCTTTAATTACTGGCCCCCCCATTTTACAAAAAATATTAAAATTTCTATAAAAAGGGTCCTATGACAAGAAAAATAATCTATAATACTGCCCCCCATGTACAAAAATATAACTCTATTTACTGCCCACTATGTAAAGAAATAACTTCTATAATTTCTGCTCCTATGTACAAGAATATTTAAATTTTATTTTACTTTCCCCCTTTTGGCAGGGGTTATAGCTAATTCATCCCGGTGACCGTCCTTTTTCTGACCCATCCCTTTTGGGTTGTGGGGCCCTCCTGCTGGAGTCTGGGGACCTGTGGCGCTCTATGGATGGGCTGTGGCGCTGCGATCAGTTGGATTATATATAACAAACATAGAGCTTCAGTCCCCGGTTTTTTAAATTTAAATCCCCGCAGCTTTGGGGTTAAATTTTGCAAGATTTTTTTGGGGTCGCCGGGAGTTTCAATTTTGTGCATTGTTTCCGCCATAGGGAGGGCTATGAAAAGCGGCTGCCAATTAAACCCCGGCGCCGGGATTTCATGAACAAGTGCCCGCAGATGGTTCCCTACAGCTGCCGGTGCTACAGTGTAGTGTCCTGGCCCAAAAGGGGGTCCCAAAGGGGCAGCCTGGAGTAACTCCCATTTACCTTTGCCCGCCCGGGGACCCCCAACCCGCAGCCTTAAAGGCCCGGGCGGAGCTAAGGGGGGCAGAGGTAGAGTCGTACTGGGGGTTTCCCTTTAAAATGAGGGGGCCCCCCCACCCTTTTTCCCCATAAGAAGGGGCACCAGTATTGTAAAAGGGCAGGGGAATGGGGGGCCCTATTTCACTTTTTGCACTAGGGCCCAAGAGCTTGAAGTCACGCCTCTGGCTCCAGCTGTTGGGAAACTACAACTCCCAGCAGGAAGGTGTCTGACGGCAGATAGGGAATCACTGCTCCACAGGTGAAGAAATAGAACAATGTGGCCTTGGTGTCAAACAGCAGCGTGTACCTGTACCTCAGCTTGTGACTGAAGCCCCGCACGACCTCAGCACCATCTTTTATCATTTGCAGGAGAACAGTGTGGAGTTTGAAGCCTGTCTGGTGGCCCAATGTGATGCGCTCATCGACGCCCTCAACAGGAGGAAGGTTCTAAACTCGACGGGGTCAAAGGACATGAACACAAACTGAAGGTGAAGCACCCGACAGCGGCCAACAGCTGCCTCCTATCTATCTATCTATCTATCCCATATCTATCTATCTCATATCTATCTAATATCCAAATTATCTATCTATCCCATTAATTATCTATCCATATCTATCTATCTCATATCTATCTATTTCCATCCCGATATCTATTATCTATCCATCCCATATCTATTTTCTATCAAAATTTTCTATCTATTATCTACTATCTATCTATTATCTATCTCTCCAAAATTTATCTATCATTACTATCTATCTATATCTATCTATCTATCCCATATCTATCTATAATCATCCCATATCTTTTAACCCCTAAACTATCTATCCTCCATATTTTTATCTATATTATCTTCTTAATTTTATCCATATCTATCTATCTTCCCATATCTATTTTTCCACTATTCCTAGGGGTATGTATTCATCCCATACCTAATCATCTATTTCATCTATTTTATATCTATATATTCAATATCTATCCGTCATATAGATCTACTTATTTATCCTATGTCTATCTATAATTTACCTTTTTATCCTATATCTATTCTATATGTATCCAACTATCTATTTAATATCTGTCTATTCATCCCATGTGTATCTTTCTCTCTTATACCTATTTATTTAGTTATTTATCCCATAGCTCTCTATCCACCCAACCATCTATTTCATATCTATCCGTCATATATATCTACTTATTTATCCATTTATATCGTTATATTATCTCTTTATATCCGTTACCGTTTACCCATATCTAAATATTACATCTATTTTATCTACTATCTATCTTATCTATCCATATCTATCTATTCTATTATCCCATATCTATCATCTATCCATACTAAGCCATCCCGCTTTTTAATCCATCTCATATCAATCTTATCTCGTATCATCCCATCTACCATATACTTTTACCTATTTTTCCTATACCATCTTCGTCCCTATACAATCTACTAAATTTTTCCATTCCATTCTATCCTTCTATCTTATTTATCTATCTATCCTACTATTTCTACTATCTAATCATCTATCTACTATTCCTCTCCAAGACTTCTTCCCGGCTCAACCCCACTTGGACTCAACGCCCCAAAACACACTGACTCTCTTCCTCTCGCCCCGCTTAAAAGCAACCTGAAACCCATTTCTTTTAGGCTTGCCTATAAACTTTACTAAACTTGTCTACTACTTCCTCCACAGAAAGTCTGCCCTTCCCCCTCCTGTCTCTTTACCCCTCCTTTAGATTTAAGCCCTCGGGGGGTAGGGTCCTCTCTTCCCTCTGTTGCCATTGTCATTAGCACTGTACTCGTTTGACTTATGCTATGTATGTACCCCCTCGAATGTACAGCGCCCTGGAATCAATGGCGCTTTAAAATAAATAATAATAATAATAATAATAATATCTATCCCATATCTATCTATCCCATATCTATCTATTCTATCCATCTGTCTGTGTCTTTTATCTATCCATCCATCTATCTATCTATCTTCTGGCTTTCAATCACTTTATCTACACTCATCACATGCTAATGTACTATTCCCCCGTTCCACCCCACGTTTGGGTCACACACCCGCTCCTGTAATGTCGATGCGGCCTCCTTAGTGCGAGTGTTTAGCAATCTACGTGAATCTTCTCCCCTGTGAAAACCAACAGCATCTGCTCCAGAACGTTGTGAGCCGGCGACCATCTCCAGTGCACGGCGCTCTTCGGGGGATCACACCTCCAGCTTCTCTTTCTTCCAGACCTTTCATGTTTTCCTGTGTTCTTGCTCCCCGGTGTGTAATCCATTTTCTGTACAGGAGAACTATCCGTGCCGGCCTCCCCTCCTGAGCGGCGCGGCCTCCCCTCCTGGGCGGAGCGGCCTCCCCTCCTGGGCGGCGCGGCCTCCCCTCCTGGGCGGCGCGGCCTCCCCTCCTGAGCGGCGCGGCCTCCCCTCCTGAGCGGCGCGGCCTCCCCTCCTGGGCGGCGCGGCCTCCCCTCCTGGGCGGCGCGGCCTCCCCTCCTGGGCGGCGCGGCCTCCCCTCCTGGGCGGCGCGGCCTCCCCTCCTGGGCGGCGCGGCCTCCCCTCCTGAGCGGCGCACCGGCTGAGACATCATTCATCTTTCTCCATCACGATTCCCAGAGACTGAATCCTAAACGGTTTTATAAATGTAGAGCGCGGCCGGGTCCTGGAGGCCGTAGCCGGAGAGTCGGAATTATCTAGAGGTTCCTTTGCAGCATATGAGGATACTTTACTGTGTCCATAGAATCTCCTTCTAATAGCCCAGCCCAGCTTTCATGTCAATTTTAAAATTTCAATTTTAAAATTGTAAAATTTACATTGGTTAAAAGGACACTTCCATCAGAAAGGAGTATTTTTGTTAAAACCAGGGCTGTGGAGTCGGAGTCGTGGAGTCGGTGCCTATTTTGCAGGAGTCGGAGTCGTCATAAAAGGGACCGACTCCGACTCCCAAAAAATTAATAAGTTGGTCCAGTTAGTTCGATGCAGTGCAAAGAGCAAGAGGAATTTGGCCGGCCAGTTCTACTGCTCCCATATCTTCAGCCTCATCACATGAGGAGTGTAATTGATGACATGGAGCAGGCAAAGCGCTGCCCCCAGGGGAGAAGATCCCGACCCCAGGGCAAACAGAATTAATTTTTCACCTGCTTTCAAAGAAGTAGCAGAGATCAACCATTCATCAAAACTGACTGTGGCTGAGGCAATTCCTTTATACCCTGACATTGTTAGAGATGTTGCCCCTGTGGTCACCGCTTTGCCCCCAAGTTAGTGTAGAGAGGCCGTTCTCTAGCCTGGAAATAATGAGATCAGATGTGAGGTCATGTATGCAGGATCTGATGGAGGCAATACTATTTCTCAGAACAAATTCAGAGACTCCACAAATGTTCCCTGCAGTGTTTTGCATATTTACAATTTTTTGGTGTTCTAAAGTCATATACAAGAAATATATTTTACACTGACAAGCAAAATGGTAACAATGTTTTAAACTTTTGTGACTTTCAGGTTCCATATCTCACCATCCACTACAGCTTTGTACATGAGGCTGCTGTAATTTTATATACATCTTACCTATCTTATACATAAATTTGACTTGCAAGTATTTGGCATCTGCTTAGTTCTCAGATTCTTTCCTGTAACTGCATTGTTACTGTTCTGCTCCTAAAAATCAAAATGTTAATTTGTATTATTTTGTTAGTATTTGGTAAATTCACCTTTGGTTTTCAATACTGCCTGAATCCTTCTGGGCTCTGGATCAGATTCAAGCAGGTCTTAACCAAAATCTGATCCCAGGTCTCTTCTACACATTCCCAATGTTGGTGCAGACTGGACTTGGATACAAATACAGCTTTTTCTTCAACTCTACCCACAAGTGTTCAAAGTCAAAACATTGTTACCCTTTTGCTTGTCAGTGTCTGTTCTACCTAAATAGCTTGATTATTGTACCATAAGGTGATAAACAGCCTGATGTGACCATTTTACTACAGTAAAGTTATCACTTAAACATGCGCCGTGTATGAGGGAGTCAGGAGTCGGGAGTCGGAGGTTTGGGAAATTGAGGAGTCGGAGTCGGGGCTTCGGCTTGCCGACTCCACAGCCCTGGTTAAAACCAATATTCCTGGCTTTTTTTTAGATTTTTTTGCAGTATTTTTTACGTTTTTTTTCTTTAAGAAATTTTTACAGGTCCCCCCCCCCAAATTTTTTGCAGTTTTTTTTAATTTTGGCAGATCTATGCAAAAATACATATACAATTTAGATGGGTTAAAAGGACACTTCCATCCAGAAGGAGTATTTTTGTTAAGAACAGTAATCTTGGAGAACAGGTTTTTCTTGTAATTTTTGTCTATATATATTTTTTTGGGGGGCAGTCCTATGCAATTATAAGCCACAAAATATTGCCCTTTTAGAGCTGTGATGAGTTAAAAGAGATAACTCTCCTGAATGATCAGGCTAAACTAATCTCACTTTACCGTTTGTGCTGCTCACCTCTATGTTGTCTCATTACAAAAAGTAGATAATGACACAATGCTCGCTCTAATGTTCTCTGGACAGGGATCGATCAGTTTAGGTTAGACCACAGGGCAATGAAAAGAGCGATACATGAAGGATAGAATCAGCAGAGCAAACTAATCTTACTTTACTGCTCCTGAAAGGGTTAGAGCTGATCTGCAGGATGGTCTCATTACAAATAGTAGGTAAAGACAAAATATTGATTCTATTGTTTTCTGGAGAAGCCTACATAAGACTAGACCAAAAGGGTAGTACATGAAGAAGGACAACATGCTCATCTTTTTCAAGCACTTGGCGAGGGGTCCCACTGCCTTCCCTCTTATCAGCAGGACCTGATAACACTGTTCTGTTTTTTGGGGGGTTTTCCTGCTGATAACACTGTTCTGTTTTTTGGGGGGTTTTCCTGCTGATAACACTGTTTTGTTTTTTGTTTTCCTGCTGATAACACTTACAGCTCTCAGGCTATAGTTGGTCTGAATAAAGAACAGTCAAAAAATCCTCACAGCCACTATTGGAGCTCACAAAGGGAAAGTCCGAAACACAATTCAGGAAGTCATGTACATAGGGAAGCTTTAAACAATTAAAGAAAACCTGTATAATAGTCACATATTACACACAGACTAGACCTACAGGGCAATGACAAGACCAATGCATGAAAGGATCATGGATTCTTCTGTTTTTTCACTTAACAGCTTCCTGCTAATAACACTTACACCTCTCAGGCCATGGTCGGCCCAGAAGAACCGTCAAGTAACCTTTACCGCCGCTATCAGAGCTCACAGAGGGGGGAGTCAGAGATACAATTCAGGAAGCCATATACATAGGGAGACTTTAAAAATTCTATTATATAAAGAAAAAAAACCCTCCCAAATTAAACAAAAAAAAAAATCCATGTAATTGTCACATTTTGCTTTTCAATACAGAAAAAGATGGTAGTGTACTGTCCCTTTAAGTGCTCAGTTTACTAGTTTACTGTATATACCCCCCACTATGCAGAATCAATCATTCCTGTAGATTGCTAGCCCCCCTGTAAGAAGCCAAGGGGGGCAACTAAATGTGACCGGTTCAAATTAATGGGGGATACCAGGCAGTGTTGTCATAGGGAACGGTCCCTGGAATGAATAGAAATGAGTAGAATGTTGGCGTAACGGCCCCTCATTCTATCCCTCCTCCAATCCATCAATGTGTCTGAAATATGGATCAAGCCATCTGCAGAGCAAGCAGTTTGTCCGCGCGCACAGGAATCCGATGCGAGCGGTGGATGGTTTGTCAGCAGGATATATGTGCGCTCCTGGGGAGAGGGTGCGAGGGGCGGCCTTCATCTCTGCAGGTCCGGAGGCATCATTCATATGAACTAGGTTGGAAATCTTTTGTGCTAAGACCGAAACTCATCATTAGAGGGAGTCATAGTCAATCCTTTTCTACATCTATCATGTATCCAGAGCTATATTCACATTTACTTTGGTCACCATTGGAAACAGACAGCAGTTTGGCTCCACCCCATTGTCACCCATGTGACATATAATCCAGATTTGATCTGAGCTCCCACCATGCACTACTTTCTAGTAAGAGGAAAGTAACAGGATCCTAGAGGGGTCTTTAGATGTGAATTTAGAAGAAGTAACCTTGTAATGTTAGATGCATACAGAGATAACCACGTGATCAGTGTCATCCAGATCAGACAAGAGAGGCGTATCATTTATACACAGGGCATGCTTTGCAGCCTGAGTGTCCTTAGAGCATTACTCCTCAACCTGTGGCTCTTCGGCTGTTTCTAAATTTCCATCATGCCTTGACAGCCAGAGGCTGAGGAATGCGGCTCCATAACAGCTGGAGAGCCCAAAACTTTAGATCATTTAATGGATGACATCTTTCTTTTAGACGATCTTAGTAGAGCTGATCATGCACAGCCCATTTTTTCTGGCCAGGCTTGGAATCATGAGAAGAGTGGCATATAGTGAAGTCGCTATATACTAATCCCCTTCCAAAGCATGTGGTGATCCAGTGAGGAGGATGCAATGGATGTGCCTTTAGGATACGTTCAAAACGAATTCTCCTCTAAACTCTGTGCAAACATATCTGAACAAGACATGGAAACAGCTACAACGAGGCAGGATGTGACCTCGCAGAACAGGAAGAGGAGCATGAAGCAAAGAAGTATGGGAGATACATCATGATCCAACATAACCATTACAAACAGTTGCAAACAATTGCCACAGGGTGGCAGCATAACATATCAACATAGCATATAATAGACATAACATGAATACACATGTAATAAATGGGTCCCAGTTAGGTGGAACAGCACAGTGTTTCTGATTGTGGAAAAAAAAATTAAAGTAAACAAGGTAAAAAAAAATAAATAAAAAAAAAACACTCAAATAAGAAAAACAAAACAAAATAAAAACTAACCATTTGAAAAAAATAAAACAAATGAAAATACACAAAAAATAAAACAAAAAAGAAGATATTTAGAAAACAGCAGTGGATTTTTTTTTATTTTTTTTCTACAAATGTGCAACAATAAAATTTCAGTGCGGATTCAGACAACTATAAAAAAGAAAGTCACAAAAAATCTGCATCATAAATCATCATGCTGTGGATCCAAAATTCCTAGGTCATTATCCACGCCGGCTCTATGTGTTTTTTTTTTCCCACTTCTCAAAATCTCCTCCTCATTGCTGATCCGGTCACACACTGCAGATTTTTCACAGATTCCTCAGCTGCAGAAAATCTGCAACATATACTCTTCATGTGAACAAACCCTATAGAAATGACCCTGTCCTGCATTATCCTCACTGTCTTTCACAACCCCTAAAGCTCAGTCATTGCTGCTCATTACTGATGTATATTTGGGATTTGGAAATGATCTAACATTTTCCTTTCCTAATGGCTCGACTTCAGGTTGTACGAGATCAGATCTCCCACTGCACGGTAAAGCTGCGGCAGACGACCGGATTGATGGAATATTGCCTGGAAGTCATAAAGGAGAACGACCCGAGCGGTTTCCTCCAGGTGAGCGATTATTTTGATGGTGCAAAATAAAATTTGCAGCAAACAAATTGCAAATCTTTAAAGTGAACGACTACAGATTAAAAATTCTGAGACGATTAATTGCTTAATATTACCTTACAGCGCTCGGAGTTCCACTGTTATACTATACAGTTGCAGCTGCTTTCACATGTAAATCATATGGTCATATGAACTGTGTGATTTATTTTATAACATGTAGGTCAACATAATTTCATAGTTGATGGTTTGTCATGGTCAGTGCTGTGGTCTACACACACACAAATCGCTGTCCTCTTTTCTAACAGTCAGAGGTAATTTATAAAATTCTGGCTGCCTCGAGCTGCCTCTAGGGGGAGCTCACTGCATACATGTATACAGCGGTTTCACTGTCGATTCTGTAAACTACAATCCATTTGGTGTTGAATAGATTGGGGTATTTAGTGTGCATCATTGTACTGTTCTTCATCCTTAAAGGGGGTTGTCTCGCTACAAGGATCGCTGCTTTTTATTTTAAAGATCTCGCAAAAATAAGTCGCTTTGCAATATGTGTCCATTAACAGTGTCCTACCAATTCCTAGATATCCCCTCTTGTATGGGCTGCATCAGCTCCTCAGGTCACTATAGCTACAGACCTGTTTGATCTGTCCTGATAGACTGCCAGCACTGGTTGCTATAACTACAGACCTGTGCAATCTCCTGATAGGCTGCCAGCACTGGTTGCTATAGCTAAACTGTTATATCTAGTCCTTTTAGGCTGCCAGCTCCTAGGTCGCTATAGCTACAGACCTGTTGATCTGTCATGATAGGCTGCCAGCACTGGTTGCTATAGCAACAGACTTGTTCGATCTCTCATGATAGGCTGCCAGCACTGGTTGCTATAGCCACAGACCTGTTCGATCTCTCATGATAGGCTGCCAGCACTGGTTGCTATAGCCACAGACCTGTTCGATCTCTCATGATAGGCTGCCAGCACTGGTTGCTATAGCTAAATGACCTGGCTTCTACTGCAGCCTAGTAGAATTCAAAAATGAATTCAAAATGAAGCCAAGAAAACAGGACTGAGGTGAGATGAATCTATGTAGTGAGACAACCCCTTTAACCTCCTCATGGAGAGATCGGATACTGGTGGACGCCAAACAACGAGCAACACAATAAGTTCACCAGCAGTTACGCAATTTGAAGCCTATCAATAAAAAGACTCGCCACTAGAGGATTCTACAAATAATCATTAGGGGTAAAAAGACAGCTGCGTGGATTGGTGGAGATTCAATGCGGGTACACTCAAGGAACGGGAGAATAATCGTGACAACACTCCATAGCCAACTGTCCCTAACACTGTCCCTCAAAGCTTGCCCTATGACTAGCCCTAACACCGGAACCTCTATCCCTGACGTAACCTTAACACCGCTCCCTCAAATGTATCCCTAAGCTACAACTGAGCCTCATACAGCAAGTGGCTTTAGGACCCAGCGAGTCCCAGGCAGGGCCAAACAGAAACTAGACAAGCACTATGGGCGACATGTCCCATTAGGGCTGTGCTCCCCTTTTTTTGGTGTATTTTGCGCAAAAAAACAAAAACGGTTGACGCCCTATTCTCTATATAAATGAACTGTTGTACACCAAAACTATGCACATTCTACGCCAGGCATGAGACATTTGAATGTACCTAAAGTAGGCGCATCAAATATGCTAGCAATGATATGCTATGCGCCTAAGTTATGCTATGCACCTAAGTTAAGTGCATCAATTATGCTATGCAAGGTACCAGACGGCAGATTTTTTACAGGTTTGTTCATTCAGGTGCACTATACACTCACTTAATGCGCCTTGAAACTGGTGTGGAGGCGCCTCTTTTCTAACATGTCACCCAAAATCTATATTTCTCAATAATTACAAAGTCCAAAAGGAGACATGAAACAAGATAATTCAGCCAGACACAACTAAACTTACAGTAGATAGGACTGACCCATCCAACACAGCAGGACTAGATAGGATCCAAACCTCTATACTCTGCAGGACCAGCATTTTCAGCTGAGCTTTAGAGAGCTCTAACTAGCTCAGGTACACGGCCAGGTCCGTTGACAAGCAAGGATCCTGAACTGTTGCCGTGCAACCACTACAAACAAACACAGACAATGGAAGACATAACACAGAAACTCATGCTGGCCTAATAAGCAGGAGAGAACGAAGTGGCCGGAGAGTTCTGGCCATTGGTGACAATATTAGGCAATGTTCACACGGCTTATTGCCGGCGTAATTGCGGGGCCGGATTTCGCCCCGCAATTACGCCAGCAGCCGTGCAGCTCGCCGGCCCCATAGACACTCATTATTCACGGCGCGTACACGCCGTAAATAATGTGCATGTCACTTTCTCCCCCGCGGCGTATTTGCCGAGCGGGGAGAAGAGACGGAATCCACTGTTCTCTATGAGAGCAGTGGATTACCGTAATGACTGGGACGGATTGGAGCCGTACTGCAGCGCAAATACGGCGCGCAGTACGGCACCAATCAGTCCCAGAAATAGCCGTGTGAACGAGGCCTTATGGTTTCCCGGTTGGATTCCAAGGTCGCTACCATCAGAATAGTCACCGATTGGTGGCAGATGCACTGAAAAACTTAAAGTCACAAGTGGAGCCAGGGGTTGTTAGAAGAGTGAGGATGAGGCAAGCTGGAAAATGAGAAGGGACCAAAGACAGGCCCCGGGTCCCATACAAGGAATGGAACGATAGGTGCCAGGTGACAAATCCGGAGGACAAGGCAGAAGAATGGTAGGAATGACAATGAGGTCAAAGTCAGGAATAGCAACTTGGAACAAGATCAGGGCATAGGATGAACCTTGCTACATGGGAGCTTCTTCTTCTTCTTTGGGTTTTCATCAGCGGCCACTGGTCACCATGGCATCTTTACAAGGCCTCTCTATAGGAGTAGAGTCATGACCTACAAGGCTCTCATAACCTCTTCCCTCCATACATCTCTGCTTTAATCTCCAGATACCTCTCCTCACGCCATCTCCGCTCCTCACAGCACCTTCTCTTTGCTCTTCTTATCACTCCTCACACAACCGTCTCCAAGTCTTCTCCTGTGCTTCCCCCACACTCTGGAACTCACTTCCCCAACACCTCAGACTCTCCCCCACTCTCACTAGCCTCAAAAGCAACCTGAAAACCCATTTCTTCAGGAGCCTATAACCCTACTGCCACTACACCACCCCACAAACATGTCCTCCCTCACCTCCTGTCCCTTTCCTCCCTCCATGGAGATTGTAAGCCCTCGCGGGCAGGGTCCTCTCTCCCTCTGTACTAGTTATTAGGCATTTATCTTCACTATTGTATTTGTTTGTTATGTATGTGACCTACTTGGAATAAGTGGCGCTCTAAAATAATAATGGGCGCAGACACATTGCCTGAGCAGAGAAAAGAGCGGCTGGTTGTCCTACAAACAGATCCGACTACTGGTTGGTGCTCTACCTGTCCATGGGCAGTTACCACTAGAAGCGTGCAAGGTGAGTAGCAATAGCGAACAACTGAAGCTGATGCAAAGTGTAAGATTCTGTATGCAGTGAGCTCCCCCTAGTGCCAGCTGCAGGGAGCAGTACAGCGTTGCGTCTGCTCCCACCCTGTGCCTGGCAGTAGTAGTCCTGCCGTCTTCTTCTATAGTAGTCTGCATTATAGCCCTTTTCAGAACTACAAAACAAAAAAAAAAAAGTCCACCTCTCCCCTGAGCTGGCGGAGACGATGCCCATCCTAAAACAGAGCGTCTCCTTACTGTACACAGATATCAGACGCTCTTATCCGAAGAGTCCACCTGACCGAGGACCAGTGGGGTAAAGGAACGCTCACCCCGAGGATGACCACGGACTTCGATCTAAACCTGGACAGCGCTCCTCTCCTGCAGTCCATCCATCAGCTGGACTTTGTACAGATGAAAGGTAAGCCGATACAGATTTTTTTTGGTTGCCCTTGACAAATGACCATTTAGCTCCATAAAGAAATTAGAATGTCCAGCAAGATAATGAGATAAAAATATAGCCGAGGCTTTGATTCAAATCCATATAAAAAGCAAAACCACAGGTATCGACAACAGAACTACGCTTACGCGTTTCGAACAGTTAAGTGCTTAGTGCACATGGTTAACTTTTCAAATGCAGGGTTAACCTTTCTGAATCACATGTTATACATCCTATATGAAAAAAAAAAAAGAGAAAAGGTGGTGCTCTCCTAGACAGTAGATGGGACAGACCCATCCAACACAGCAGGACTAGATAAGAACCAACTTCTATATTCTGCAGGCCCAACATTTTCAGATGCAAAGCTCTAACTAGCTCAGGTACACGGCCAGGTCACCTGACAAAGATCATTAACTGTTGCCGTGTAACCACTACAAACAAAGACAACGGAAGACGTAACACAGAAACTCATGCTGGGCTAAAAAGCAGGAGAAAAAGCAGTAAAACAAATGAGATTGTGCTCCATGCAAACAGAAGTTCACTAACCTTTGATGGTTGTGCTATACTAGGAGGCACAACACTCATATGCATTTGGTTCAATGTGAAGCCTATTCAGCAGCCAGCAGAAAGCTCCAAACCAACAGTAGATGACTCGGGGGAAGGCCACGGCGCTGGCTTCACAGCAGGGGGTTAAATTAGCTTATAGGTGTAAACACAAGGAAAAAACAGGAACATAGTTATCCTATTTGTTGTGCATTAAAAGCATTACAGGGCTCAACGCGTTTCACGCCAGTACCAGTGCTTCATCAGGATGTTGTACACCCTATAATTCAGCTCCACCCCTGCTGTCAGGCATGTAATCTAGCAGTGTAGGGGTTCACAGGACATCATTTTATGCTGGTTTTGGTGCCTATTTTGCACCCGACGACGTGCCAAAATAAAGCTACAAACAATGTTCTCATTGATCCCAATGTAAAATATGCGCCGTCATTCACACCACGCGTGTTTTACAAGGGTAATTGCCTTGTGTGTTTTGGGACAATTTTACAGGTGTCAATTTAAGAACCTTGTCAATTCTTGAGGCGTTTATGGCAGCAAAGTCCCATAGAAACAGTGGCGAGTAAACGTGTATTTTGAAGCTCAATTTACAGCGTAAATTTACACTTCATAATTACGGAGGGTGAACATACCCCAATTATCATGTGATCTCCCACAAGGCACCGTGCAGGACTCTGCAGCCGTAGTAAACAGGAGAAAACCTGTGAGTCCGCACTTGACTTAAAAATATCAAAATTTATTTTTTCTATGATTAAAAATCAGAACATACCACAATGAAAAAAGCGGTCATACAAGCGCAAGGTATGTGAAAAAAGAGAGACGAAGCAACCGACGCATTTCGAACGTTAAATGTTCTTCGTCATGGTTACCATGATAGCTACAAAATTACTCCACCTTCTAGGCAGACTTAAGATATTGCAAATTGTTATTTAAAGTGGAGGTTTTTTTTTCCAATTGTTTACTCCACACAGGGCTAAAAAAAAATATTTTGAGATAAGACCAATTTTTGCCCCCCTCCACACCCCCAGGCTAGATTGCACGGTAGAGAGGGTATTACCTGGTCTGCATTCTTGGAACTCAGTGTCAGACTGGTGTGCCTGGTCCCCCCCGGGGGAGCAGAGTCTACAGAGGCCCCACCAAGGGAGCAGCGTCTCGGGGGGGACCCAGCAGGTGAGCGGTGACTCGGGGGGGCCCCACCAGGCGAGCGGCGTCTCAGTGGCCCACCAAGGGAGCGGCGTCTCAGGGGCCCCCCAAGGGAGCGGCGTCTCGGGGGGCCCACCAGGCGAGCCGCGTCTCGGGGGGGCCCCACCAGGCGAGCGCGTCTCTGTGGCCCCACCAAGAGCGGCGTCTCTGGGGGGCCCACCAAGCGGAGCGGCGTCTCGGGAGGCCCCACCAAGGCAAGCGGAGTCTCTGGGGGGCCCACCAAGGAGCGGGTCTCGGGAGGGCCCCCACCAGGCGAGCGCGTCTCGGGGGGCCCCACCAAGGGAGCGGCGTCTCAGTGGCCCACCAAGGGAGCGGCGTCTCGGTGGCCCACTAAGGGAGCGCCGTCTCAGTGGCCCACCAAGGGCGCGGCGTCTCAGTGGCCCACCAAGGGAGCGGCGTCTCAGTGGCCCACCGAGGGAGCGGCGTCTCAGTGGCCCACCAAGGAGCGGCGTCTCGGGGGGGCCCCACCAAGGGAGTGGCGTCTCTTGTTCTCACCAAAAGTAATCCAGCCCGTGCCGTCTCGTGGCCCACCAAGCGCGGCGGGCTAGTCTCAAGTGTGAACCTACCCAAGGGAGCTTGCATTTTTTCGGTGCGCCCGTCACAAAGGGGCGCCGTCTCAGTGGCCCACCCAGGGAGCGGCGTCTCAGTGGCCCACCAAGGGAGCGGCGTCCCGGGGGGGCCTCACCAGACGAGCGGAGTCTCGGGGGGGGCCCCACCAAGGGAGCGGCGTCTCAGTGGCCCACCAAGGGAGCGGAGTCTCGGGGGGCCCCACCAGGCGAGCGGAGTCTCGGGGGGCCCCACCAAGGGAGCGACGTCTCGGTGGCCCACCCAGGGAGCGGCGTCTCGGTGGCCCACCAAGGGAGCGGCGTCTCGGGGGGGCCCACCCAAGGGAGTGGCGTCTCTTGTTTTCTACCTTAAAAGTAACTCCAGACCTGCCATGCCCGGGGCCCACTGCTAGTTTCTCCTGTTCCCCTGGGGGCTAGTCCAAGCCTGATTGAACTCTACTTCTCTCTGTTAATTTTGGGAGACTAATATCTGCTATTCTTGTCCATACGTGTGCCTTGTGCCCGTCACTAGGGGCTGCCTGGAATCAGCCAGAGGACAGAGCCGCCTTGGGTAAATGAGTTTGCTTTTCAATCAGATCTGGATCTAGATGACAAGGCCTCGCGGATATTTCTGCTGTCGCTCTGCCAGGGCCGCCTGACGAGCCATTGTATGCTGGAGTTCAGCCGAGGACGCACATTGTTCTGAATTGTGCAGTGTCATACGTCAGCCAGCCTGCCGCAGAGCCGCCCTGTCACCTCCTATAGGAGAAGGGCCGGGACCATCAGCCCAAAATACCTGTGGATGAGGAGAGTAGAGAGCGGGCAGCAGAGCAGAGGACAGCCGAAGGCACCCATAGAGATAAAAGCAGGCGGGGGTAAATCACAAACAGGTTGAGGAAACACTCTGCAGTAGGGACATGTGGGCCCGACACAAAGCTTCAGGGTTTGTTCTCTACTGCAGTAGTTGCTGTAGGAATGTGTGGGCCCTACACACTGCCTTAGGTTTAGCCCTGTACCCCAATGGTCACAGTGATGAGGTGCAAGCCCTACACACTATTTCAGGGGTTTGTCACCCTATACACCTCATAGTAGGGCAATGATAGGGGATGTGTGTTTCGCGCAACCTACCCCACTTTAACCCTTTTTAGAGGTTTGGCCCCCCACTTTTCTTCCAGTATCACAGGTGTGGAATGGTTTTGATACGGACCCCTATACACATCGTTTTCTACCATTTTCCCTCCCCACTCCAGTAGTCAGTAGACGGAAAAAGGTTTTCCCCTTAATAGATAGGTCCCCACAGAAGTGACCCTTACTGTAGTAATAAAGTTTGTGTTCCACAGTTGCCCTCCGCCTCCC
The DNA here is from genome assembly GCA_025379985.1 of Phyllomedusa bahiana. Lineage (NCBI taxonomy): Eukaryota > Metazoa > Chordata > Amphibia > Anura > Hylidae > Phyllomedusa > Phyllomedusa bahiana. The sequence continues at coordinate 20,899 of JAODAL010029468.1, read as the reverse complement.
GAGAAAGTGTCTCACACATAAAACTTCCCAAATTATCACAACAGCTCCTTCTCCCTTCCATTTTCCCAAGAGTACCCCACTGCCCCCTAGTAGTCACAGCAGCTGCTCACACAGAGCCCCCCACTTCCCCAGGTTTACAGCTGTCCTTAACTACACTTACAACTAGAAGCCCCTCCATAACTTACAACTAGAAGCCCCTGCATAACTTACAACTAGAAGCCCCTCCATAACTTACAGAGTAGTCAGGACCCCCCCCCCCCCTAACTTTTACTCACAGCAGCTACTTCTCCCCCCTACTTTCCTAAGAGTCACATTAGCCCCCCCCCCCAAGGTCGTCACAGCCACCCGGTCCACTCCTTCACTATTACCCATATCAGCCACTCCACATAATAGAGGTCACTTTTATTTCTGTAGAGGTTAAAGTTGCCATAAACTGCACTAATTACAGCTCCCTCCATACTGTAGTCAAAGCAGCGACCATACTTTTCTTTTACACCCAGCTACCCCGGTCAGCCCTACTAGTCACAGCAAGCCCTCACACTTTTGTAGGAGTTAAAGTTGCCTCTAATGTCACCAATAAGACAAAGAACTCCATGCAATGTTCCAGAATATGTGGTCACAGCAGCTGCTCCACCCCCTACTAGTCACATCAGTCACTCTTCACCCTACTAATCACAGCAGCACCATCTTTACAGGGAGCACAGCAGCCCCTACACTTCCCAACAGCTACAGCTGCCACCACACTATTCACAGAATGTGTTTCCCCTCATTAGTCACAGCAGGACTCCCTTCACTTCCTAAAATATATTCATGTAGATTTATGTGGAGATCAAGGTTGACATTATCTTGTAGAAAGACATTTCACACTAAATCTTCGTCCCTCTTACTTTTTCCTAAACTTTTAGTTCCCTCTTTAGTGCCAGCACCCCCAGTTCTACAGATGGAAGAGTGTTCTACCCAAAACAACAGCGCTAACCTGTCCTGGAAACAGCCGCCCATGTCAATGGTGCAGGCGGAAGGATATATTCTGGAGCTGGATGACGGGAATGGCGGACAATTCAGGGTAAGGCATGACTTGTTTAATAGGTCTTAAAGGGGTTTTCTTACCATGCTCTGTCACAAGGCATGCTCTTCACAATCAGCTTCAGGCTGTCAGTTCCTAGTCAGGCTGTCAGTTCCTCTTCAGGCTGTGGGTGGTTCTATAGCTTCAGGCTCCCATTTCCTTTTCCGGGTGTGGTCGGTTGTACAGCTTCAGGCTCCCACTTCCTGTTCAGGGTGTGGTCGGTTGTACAGCTTCAGGCTCCCACTTCCTGTTCAGGCTGTGGGTGTATCTATAGCTTCAGGCTACCACTTCATATTCAGACTGTGAGTGGATCTATAGGTTCAGACCCCCACTTCATATTCAGACTGTGGGTAGTTCTACAGCTTCAGGCTCCCACTTCCTATTCAGGCTGTGGAGGGTTCTACAGCTTCAGGCTCCCACTTCCAATTCAGGCTGTGGAGGGTTCTACAGCTTCAGGCTCCCACCTCCTGTTTAGGCTGTGGGCGGTTCTACAGCTTCAGGCACCCATTTCCTGTTCAGGCTGTGGGTGTACCTAAAGCTTCAGGCTCCCACTTCATATTCAGACTGTGAGTGGATCTATAGCTTCAGACTCCCACTTCCTATTCAGACTGTGGGTAGTTCTACAGCTTCAGGCTCCCACTTCCTATTCAGGCTGTGGAGGGCTCTACAGCTTCAGGCTCCCACTTCCTGTTTAGGCTGTGGGCGGTTCTACAGCTTCAGGCACCCATTTCCTGTTCAGACTGTGGGTGGCTTTACAGCTTCGGCTCCCACATCCGGTTCAAATTAGGGAAGGTTCTACAGGTTCAACAGCCTGAACAGGAGGTGGGAGCCTGAAGCTGCAGAACGGCCCACAGCCTAAACAGGAAGTGGGAGCCTGAAGCTGCAGAACCACCCACAGCCTAAACAGGAAGTGGGAGCCCAAAGCTGCAGAACTGCCCATAGCCTGAATAGGAATTGGGAGCCTGAAGCTGTAAAACCACCCACAGCCTAAACAGGAAGTGGGAGCCTAAAGCTGTAAAACCACCCACAGCCTAAACAGGAAGTGGGAGCCTGAAGCTGTAGAACCGCCCCGCAGCCTAAACAGGAAATGGGAGCCCGAAGCTGCAGAACTGCCCACAGCCTGAACAGGAAGTGGGAGCCTGAAACGAGCAGTGAGGAGCAGGGTCTGCTAGTTTATTCTTTCATCAACAAAATGGAAACTATTGCTGTCTAAACTAACAGAGCTGCAGTGTAAAGCATGGAGGAAAGGGCAGCAGTCTTAGTCTGTAATAGGGCGGGAAGTGGATTTAAGACTATAGTCTACTCCCATTAAATAAAGCAGCTGAGCTTGAGTCACTGATCATAGTCATGTTTCAGCAGAAGAGAGCGGAAAAGCACCAAAGCTAAACCAGAAATGCATAATACACAGGCAGTGGCTTTTGTAATGGTAAAGGCTTATTTGCACAATTTGATATCTGCTTCAAGAAAAGGAGCAGGACTGCAAAAAACTTGGCTGCTTTCTTTTAGATACAGCGCCACACCTGTCCACAGGTTGTATGCGGTATTGCAGCTCAGCCCCATTCACTTTATTGGAGCTTTAGTGAAACGCCATAGACCATCCATGGTGTGGCGCTGGGTTTGGAAGAAAGCAGACATGTTTTCCTACCCTGGACAATCCCTTTAAGAAAACTTTGTATAATACAAGCCGTTTACTCTTGCAGGAAGTATTTGTCGGGAAGGAGACAATGTGCACTGTGGATGGTCTTCACTTCAACAGCACATACAACGCTCGGGTCAAGGCCTTCAATAAAGCAGGGGTCAGCCTGTACAGCAAGACCCTGATTCTCCAGACGTCTGAAGGTAACCAGTTCTGTAGTACTTACTAGGCAAAGTGTGGTTATATCATAGTTACCTAGCTGCCACCGTACCATGATGCTCTGCTACTACTGGGGGTCAGGTATTAAGGCACATGCATTAGGCAGATGATGACATTTTTCCAAAGATCCAGCAACTGGGACCCAACTCTGGTTCTCCAGAGCCAGGTCTGATCACAGTATATAGCAATGTGCACATCCACCTAGTGAGCTGAGGCTGGAGGACACACATGCTCATCCTCTCCTCACAACCAGGTCTCTGCATAGTGATCTCTTACAGTGTATACAATGTGCACGTCCACCTAATGACTAGGCTGAGACACACATGCTCAGTCACTTCCTACAGCAGGTTTCTGTATAGTGATCTGTACAGTGTATAACAATGTGCACGTCCACCTAATGATTAGCTGAGGACCACATGCTCAGCATCTCCACAGCCAGGTCTCTGTTAGTGATCTTTACATGTTAGCAATGTGCAGTCACCTATGCGATCGGGGGACAACATCTCAGTCACTCTACCACGACAGCTCCGCATAGTGATCCAATGTAACACATATAGCAGTGTGACTTCACCTATGATGAACTGAGGACCACAGCTCAGTCACTCTCCTACAGCCGCTCTTTTAGTGATCTCTGTCAGTGTATACATGTGCACGTCCACCTAATGAGCGAGCTGGAGGACACACATTCAGCACTCACCAGACAGGTTCCGCATAGTGATCCAATGAACACCATTAGAGTGTGCACGTTCACCTAATGAGCTGAGGCTGGAGGACATACATGCTCAGTCACTCTACCCACAGACGGGTCTCCGCATAGTGATTCTCAGTTCATAGTTTATAGTGGTGTGTACGTCCAACTGATGAGATGAGTGCTGATGGACAACATCTCGTCTCTCTCCCCACAGCCAGGTCCCTAACAGCATTCAGTTCCTAATGTAAGCAAGTGCACGTCCACCTAATGAGCTGAAGCTGGAGGACACACTTCAGTCACCCTACAGCCGGTCTCTGTATATGATCTCTGACAGTGATAGCAATGTCACTCCACCTAATGACGGAGCGAGACAACCATGCTCAGTCACTCAACAGCAGTCTCTGTATAGTGATCTCTGTACAGTGTATAGCAATGTGCACGTCCACCTAATGAGCGGAGGCTGGAGGACACACATGCTCAGTCACTCTCCCCACCGCCAGGTCTCCGCATAGTGATCCAATGTAAACACCATATAGCAGTGTGCACGTTCACCTAATGAGCTGAAGCTGGAGGACACACATGCTCAGTCACTCTCCTACAGCCAGGTCTCTGTATAGTGATCTCTGTACAGTGTATAGCAATGTGCATGTCCACCTAATGAGCTGAGGCTGGAGGACACACATGCTCAGTCACTCTACAGCCAGGTCTCTGTATAGTGATCTCTGTACAGTGTATAGCAATGTGCACGTCCACCTAATGAGCGAGGCTTGAGGACACACAAGCGGAGTCACTCTACCCACAGTCTCCGCTAGTATCATGTAAACACCATTGCATGTGCACTTCACCAATAGCTGAGCTGGAGACATACTGCTCATCACTCACCCAAGAGGTCTCCGCATAGTGATTCTCAGTTCATAGTTTATAGTGGTGTGTACGTCCAACTGATGAGATGAGTGCTGATGGACACACATGCTCAGTCTCTCTCCCCACAGCCAGGTCCCTACACAGCAATTCTCAGTTCCTAGTGTATAGCAATGTGCACGTCCACCTGATGAGCTGAGTGCTAGTGGACACACATGCTCAGTCACTCCCCCTACAGCCAGGTCCCCTACACAGTGTTTAGCAATGTGCACGCCCACCTAATGAGCCGAGTGCTGGTGGACACACATGCTCAGTCACTCTCCTACAGCCAGGTCTCTGTATACTGATCTCTGTACAGTGTATAGCAATGTGCACGTCCACCTAATGAGCCAAGTGCTGGTGGACACACATGCTCAGTCACTCTCCTACAGCCAGGTCTCTGCATAGTGATCTCTGTACAGTGTATAGCAATGTGCACGTCCACCTAATGAGCTGAGTGCTGGTGGACACACATGCTCAGTCACTCTCCTACAGCCAGGTCTCTGCATAGTGATCTCTGTACAGTGTATAGCAATGTGCACGTCCACCTAATGAGCTGAGGCTGGAGGACACACATGCTCAGTCACTCCCCGTACAGCCAGGTCCCCTACACAGTGTATAGCAATGTGCACGTCCACCTAATGAGCTGAGTGCTAGTGGACACACATGCTCAGTCACTCTCCTACAGCCAGGTCTCTGCATAGTGACCCTCTTTTTTCACTGCAGAGCAGAAATCGGATTACATATTTGCACTGAAAACATTTGTATAAATCCCACAATCCATAGTCCTGCTCTGCATCATTTGAGTTAGCAGCACCGATGGAAGGACACCATGGCTTCTTTTTCTCCCTCAGATTGTGCCACACCTGACCACAGGTTGCGTGTGATATCGCAGGTCTGCCTTATTCACGTCAAAAGAGTCGAGCTGCAATACCATCTGCAACCTATGGACAGGTGTGGCGCTGTTCCTACAAGTAAGCAGCCATGTTTTTCTCATCATGCCCAACCCCGTTAAGTCGCCAAAGGCCTCTAATAAGTGTATGTTATAGAGTGTCAGATATTATCCGATTCACACGAATCTCAGTCTAACAAGGAAGAAACCCAACGTGTCCGATTCAGTGGTTGTGCCGATATCTGTCCGTGTCTTTGGCCGGATTATCGTTGTATGAGTGCAGTCATTACTCGCTGTAATTTTGTCTGGATTTATGTCTGGGTCTCCAAACCAGGCATCCTCAAACTGCGGCTCTCCAGCTGTTGGGAAACTACAACTCCCATCATGCATTTATATAATCTATAACAGTGGGCATGATGGGAGGTGTAGTTTCCCAACAGCTGGAGGGCCGCAGTTTGAGCATGCCTGCTCCAAAACAATGGTTGTAGCTATAGGTGGTGCAGCGTTAGCCGCTGCACCTTGGTCCTAGTGCCTGGGGTGGCCCAGTGGTTCCTATGCCCTGACAGAAGGCACCAGTATTATAAATGGCACTGGGCCTCTACGGTCTTCTTTTAACACGCCGTCATTTCCGAATAGGGTCATCACCGTTGCGGCCACCGATTGGCTGCAGCGTTCACATCACCTTTCGGAAGTGACGTTGTGTCAATAGAATATCCGGGAGACGCGCCTGGGACCAGGGGAAGGTGTTCTGTTGGCACGCCGTCACTACCGAAAGGGGACGCCACCGCTGTGGCCACCAATGGGCTGCAGCGTTCACGTCCAATAGCTTACATCACCATTCAGAAGTGACGGCGTGTCAACATAAGATCTGAGAGACGTGCCGCGGGGACCAGAGGAGGGCCTGGAACCTATTGAAATGCCTTTTTATGATGTGGACAACCCCTTTAACCTATCACTAGATGGATATATATATATCCAGAAAGGTTCTTAGGAAAAGAGCTGCAGCAACAGCTATTTGATGTAGTCTTCCTCAAGTCACATCTGACTCGCTGAGTCTTGCAATGTGAATGGGATTAAAGCCAAGCAGATATTAATCTGCAGACAATGGTTTCAGGGCATTTGGTCCTCATCAATGCAGAGTAGAGTGTTGGCTGGCTAGGCGAGAAGCAAAGACCCTGAAACAGCTGCCTGCAGATGAATATCGGGTTGGCTTTAATGCCATTCACATTGCAAGGCTCAGTGAGTCAGATGTGGATTAAGAACACTACATCTAATAGGTGCTGCTTATTTCCTATGTTCCTTTTTTTTAAATATATTTAAATTTCAATAGAGCCACTAATGATGTATAAGTCTCAGCAGAACTACATGGTGCCTCTCACTCATGAGGAACAACCCTCTTTTCCAGTTGCCTCTAAATACTCTCCCTTGACCAAGCACTACTCCACTCTGCACTGATGAAAGGCAAACACCCCAAAACGGCTGTCTCCAGATGAGTTGGCTCTGATCCCATTCACATTGCAAGGTTCATTGAGTAATAAGGGATTTAAGGAAGGCTACATCCAATAGTTGGCACTGCAGAGTCCTAGCTCACTTCCCAGAAGGCTTTTAGAATAAATGTAAATTTCAGTGGAGCAACCAAAGATGTCTAAGTCTCCACACACCTACATGGTGCCTCTCCCTAATGAGGATGGTTACCCGTTTCGAGCTAAACGGATAGTAGGAATGGGGAGGAGTAGCTTGTCCGCCATCATGGTACTCCATGATTGAGACTCTCCCTGATGCATAGCTCCACTATTTTGCAGGACCACACTTAGAGTTGGAGTCTGTACAACTGGGGCACTATGACGTAAAAACAGGCAGGGCTCAGGGGTGTATTCACATCCCGCACCCAAAAAAAAACAATACCGCGGGTGTGATGTGTTAATTGGTCATGAGTTTTTTGTTGTTGTTGTTTTTTTTACACATTTCATCTGTTAAAACTGCTCAGTTAATTACCACGTTGCAAAACCTCCACCAGTCATGGTAGAAACTGCATCAATGTTTTCAAGGTCTATGACCATAGGGTGTTAAATACTCCTGCTATATGGAATGAGGTATAACCAGATTCACATCTGTATGGGGGGTTTGTGCATCGTTGGCGTCTTATGCTTATGCAGCTTTTTATGTTTATTATGTTTTATATTTTTATATTATGGTGTCCAAATCGTTTTTTCCAATTTTGAGAAAATTGACTGCACTAAAGCCTTTGGATCTCACGTGCTATCAAACATATCATGGCGTCCATATCTGCTGTGTCTTCTTGGCCTCTCCTCACCGTGGGTTGCTCGCGGCGGTCAGTGGATGTGTCGTTTGTTGTGCCCCACCCATCCTAAGCATGTTTGCACCTTGACGTTTGACTCGTGCGGCCTGAGGTTTGCACGTCGCATTGTTCCACGTTCGTCCGTCAGTTTTATCCGTGTCCCTTGTGTTGGTATGGAGACAGATCTGGGTCATTATTGGCAGTGCAGTGACCTTCATCCGCCTCAGCCATTAAGGATGACGACGCATTTTACCCTCGCTGAATAAAACATATCATCTGCAACCAGCGGAGGCGGCCATTTGGCTGGAGTCTGCCTGTCGGGGCCAAGAAGAGACAAGGCAAAAGTATGGATGCATTGACCCCCATTTTACAAAATGGCCGCCTCCTGGTTGCCTCCACCACCTGTGTATGATATGTATGTATACTGATGCACGCTTAGATTGCTGACATTTCTATGCATGTCTTTGCTTATGCTAGGTCCCTATCCTCGAATGTCAGCCTCTCTTGCAGCTCGTTTGCAAATCAACACCATGACCTCTGCACTCGAGTTCCTCCAAAACTCGGAACAGGAAACTTGTGTGTCTCCAGGTAATGGCTTCCCCCAATCACGAATCATTGGCCCTGGATGCAGCCCCAAGGTCTCACCATTGGCTGCATATCATTGGTCATAACCTCCCCTGGATTTACCTTGGCAACCAGAGTTTTGAAAATCTGAGTCTGCCCCAGGGTTTGCTGTCCCTACCCTCCTCATAGAGGCAGCCATAATGTTGGTTGTCTACCTCAAACGGGTCATTCTGGCATGTTCCATGGTACCATCCTCAGTACAAAAAATGTGTCATAAAGAAATACTATATATTACATTCTGTTAACAAATAGACATAGGACGCACTAAGGCGCATATATAAATGCCTTAGCATGTCCAGTGGCACATATGGGTCTTTCTCCTGGTATATCTATGTAGTTATATATATATATATATATATATATATATATATATATATATATATATATATATATATATATATAAATAGATAGAGGATATGATATATATGGATAATAGATAGTAGTATGGATAGATAGATAGTAGATAGATAGATAGATAGATAGATAGAGATTATATAGATTCTGGTCGGCTCTGGTTTGAGAATTGTAAATATTATCAGCAGCACCAGAAAGGTGCGACGAAACCTATTTTCATTTCGCGTATTGCTCATGGTCTAGTATAATCTTCTCTATTCCTGTGGAGAGAACAATACAGCAATCATCTTTCATTACCTAGTATTTGTAAGGAGACTATAGAGAGTTTAGCAGCAGCTGCAGTAAAGCGAGATTAGTCTGCTTGGCCATACAAAATATATGAAATTTTTAATTGCACTGGACTGCCCAAAGAAAAAAAATTCCCCCCAAAAAATTGGAATATTGGTTTTAACAAAAATAACTTTATCCCATCTCATGTAAAACGTCAACATCAGCTTTTAGTCTTGAACTCCGCACAATAGGTTTCTGATGCTGCACATTTTCGGCAGGAATTCTAAATCATTTCCTTCTCACTAAGTTCTCATCACTGGCCGATACCTAGATTTAAGGATCTGAGCACTCTGCACTCCCCAGCACCCTGCACTCCACAGCACCCTGCACTCCACAGCACCCTGACCGCACTCCCCAGCACCCGGCACTCCCCAGCACCCTGCACTCCACAGCACCCTGAACTCCACAGCACCCTGCACTCCACAGCACCCTGCACTCCACAGCACCCTGCACTCCCCAGCACCCTGCACTCCCCAGCACCCTGCACTCCCCAGCACCCTGCACTCCCCAGCACCCTGCACTCCCCAGCACCCTGCACTCCACCAGCACCCTGCACGTCCTCGGTGCACGGCTGGAGACGTCAGCCGGGAAGGATTTGTCTGGATTTGCGGCGCAGGCAGGAGGATCGGGAGATCACAGCGCTGTGTGTAATAGATGCGAGAAAGCCTGGTTAACTCTTCACATGCTGAAAAGTTCCAGAGCAACAAAACGGTCTGCTCAGAGATGGTCACCGTTTACATCGATCCCTGTGCCCAATGGGGCCTTGGCTCGCATACACGGAGGTGAATTTAAAGGGCTGTTCCCTCCTTAGAGGTTGATGGCATAGTGATAGGATATGCCATCAAAGTCTGATGGGTGCGGGCCCCACCTCTAGGACCTTCACCTATCTCAGGAAGAGGCCCTTGAAAGCTATGGTTCGGAACGGAGAGATGGCACGCAACTCTCAATTCTGTTCTATGGAAGTTCCCAGTACAGGGTGCTCGGTGTTCTATTCTGTTCTATTAGAGTTCCGAGTACGGCTGAACATTCCACTCCCCTATACTGGGAACTCCCATAGAACAGAATGGAGAGAACACAGAGCTCCTCTGTACTGGGAACTCCCATAGAACAGAATGGAGAGAACACAGCGCTCCCCTATACTGGGAACTCCCATAGAGGAGAATGGAGAGAACACAGCGCTCCCCTGTACTGGGAACTCCAATAGAGGAGAATGGAGAATGGAGAGAACACAGCGCTCCCCTGTACTGGGAACTCCCATAGAACAGAATGAAGAGAATACAGCGTTCCCCTGTACTGGGAACTCCCATAGAACAGAATGAAGAGAATCCAGCGTTCCCCTGTACTGGGAACTCCTATAGAACAGGATAGAGAGAACACAGCGTTCCCCTGTACTGGGAACTCCCATAGAACAGAATGGAGAGAACACAGCGTCCCCTGTACTGGTAACTCCCATAGAACAGAATGGAGAGACACAGCGCTCCCCTTTACTGGGAACTCCCATAGAACAGAATGGAGAGAACACAACGCTCCCATGTACTGGAACTCCCATAGAACAGAATGGAGAGAACACAACGCTCCCCTGTACTGGGAACTCCCATAGGACACAATGGAGAGAACACAGCGCACCCCTGAACTGGGAACTCCAATAGAAAAAAATGGAGAGAACACAGCGCTCCTCTGTACTGGAACTCCCATAGAACAGAATAGAGAGAACACAGCGCTCCCCTGTACTGGAACTCCCATAGAACAGAATGGAGAGAACGCTGTGCTCCCTTGTACTGGGAACTCCCATAGAACAGAATGAAGAGAATACTCCGCTTTGGTTCCTATGGGCAACAAGGGCAATTTTTACTGGTTTTTTTACAGTTTTAGTAGATAAGGCTGAGAAAAACAGGAATTGTCCTATAACAGATAAAATTTTAGATAAGGAGATTGGATAGACGGAGCAGACTTGGGTTTGTCTGTGTCCCAGAGCATGGTGCGCCATCGTGATTACATAGGACAGCAGCACACTATAAACTAAAAAAAAATATCAAAAGGCACATAGAAATTTTTGGAAAAGCATTTCTGCTACTTAGGAAACATGACAAAAACTTTGAGGTTCTTAGTTCACATTTTAGATCAAAACTGTTTAAGCCCACCTCCCAGTCAGTTGGGAACCTGCTCTAACGTTACCTCTCTTAGTGCCTGTTCAGACCTCCACACTTTAGGGAATGAAGGCTCCTGCTACAAGCTACTCTGCATTGATTTAAAAACCTGTGAAGGTGGGTAGAGTGCAAAAACCAGGAGCCTTCACTCCCTGCAGTATGGAGGTCTGAACAGGTAACGTTAGTGTAGGTTCCCACCTGTATTGGGGTCGCCTTGCTGATTGGGAGGTGGGCTAAAGCAGTTTTGATCAAAAACGTGAACTAAGAACCTAAAAAAATTTTTTCATGTATCCTAGGTAGCAGAAATGCTTTTCCAAAACTTCCTATGCGCCTTTTGATAGTTTTTTAGTTAGGAATAGGAATATGTATGTATAGTGCTGCCCCACCCGTGTGCACCTATGCTCAATTTTTTTTCAAAAAAGTCTTTTGGATGTGCAAATCAAATATTGTAGTTTTACATAGGACTGCAGCCAAGCTTTCTGCATTCTCTCAAAGAGTTAACAACCTGGTAGCAGAGTCTGTATGATAGGTCTTGTATGTCGTTATCTGAAGATGAGCGGAGGCCGCCGGTGATCATTGGTGTTGTCTTCAGAAAAGTAGTCGTGTGGCGATAAGGAAGGAAGAAAGAATTTTTTTTTTCCTTTTATGTGATTGAAGCGGGCTCTTGTCACAGGAGTCTTCATTTTGCTGCAGATAGCTGCCGGGGATAATGGCGGTGTGTGGGAATCGAGGCCTGGAGCAGGTTTCCATAGCAATGCACAAGATGCCTCATCAGTCATACCTCCGCGTCAGGAAAAGAAGGTGCCCGCCTGGTGCGTAGGAACGAGAATGAAGGCGCCTCCCTTCCAGCTCCGTCACAAGACGACTATGACAAGATGCAATTACTGGGTATAGCAGCGGAGGCTGTGGGGGGGCCGCCTGCGCTAAGAACAGGGGCCCGGAGGTGAGGGGGCGGCCGTTGGTGCCGGAGAAAGGGATAAGGATTATGGTGAAGAGGAAAACTGAGAGGAGAGACCGACGAAAGGGAGGAAAAGGAGGGAAGACGGCCGGGTTCAGAGACTGCAAAACAGCTGTATTTTGGCCAAAAAGATTTAAAAAAAAAAAAAGGTGTAAAAAAACTGCATTCAGGTGTAGTTTTCTCCACCACAAAGTATGTGATTAACACAAGGGGTGTAGAGAAAAAGGAGGTCTATGGAGAGAAAGACCCCTGTGGTGCCAGAGAAAGGGAGGAAAACGGAGGGTGCAGGAGGCAGAGGAAAGGAGGGAATAGAGAAAAGAAGCAAAATATAGAGGAAAGATGGGAGTGTTCAGCGACAGCCAAACGAGCGTTATATTGGCCAAAAAGATTTAAAAAAAAAAAAAACATTTAAAAAAAACTGCATTCAGGTGTAGTGGTCTTTGCCTTTGTCTACGTGTTTTGTTCCGGATCGGTGCAAACTGTATGAAAAATTTAAAAAACACCGCCACTACTGCACTTGGGAAAAACGGATACGGACACAAAGAAAGCCGTAGAGATAAAAGCGACTTCTTTTGAGGGTTTTAGATTTTCGGCTAGCATCCGGACGTTGCCATTTTTGCAACAAAAAAAAAACACAGATGTTTTTGGAAAAATTCAAACTGTGAAACCACCCTGCAGCAGAGACCAAGACCAACCCCCTGTTAAAGGGGGGTTCACATCCTGCACCTAGTAGAATAGTAGTAATCTGTATTTATATAGCGCCAACATAGTCCTCAGCGCTGTACAATGCAGAGGGTGTAAGTACAGACAAGTGAAAAAAGTACTGACACATGAAACAAAAGGGGCGACATGTATGAATTCGAAAGCGTTTTTTTTTTTTTTTTTTTACTTGGCGCCGAAACCAGTTCGAAAATAAATAGAGAAGAGTGTAGAATACGACCGTCTGAAGATTGTTGGCGCATTACATAGAGCTTAATGCGCCAAGCTCTGACCATACAAAGTTTGGCGCATTAAGATCCATGTAATGCGCCAAACATGTGTAAAGGCTATAGATACGCTGGAAATAAAAGAAAATTATTAGAATAGCATGTCGGTGAATAGAAACTATGGGACTGATCTTGCTTGGTGAACCACAGATCCCAGCAAGACCTGTGCTGTGCTGGCTCTTGCCGAATGTAGAATAAAGGGTGAGAGCCGCAAAAATACATTTCAAAATGTACCTCATTTCTCAACTTCCACCAGTACAATAATAAAAGTAATTTTGGGGGAATTATCAAACTATAAAAACATTAAATTAGTTATATTTAATAAAAAATGTTATCATATAAAAATAACATAAAAATATATAATATCCCAAAAATATAAAAAATATCTCCTATAAGACGTATTTAAAATTCATCGAATCTAAAACTAATCTTACATTAAATAACCCACTGATGTTCAGATTTTTGAATTTTTTTTTTTACTACATTAAATTTGACATTTACTGTTGCTGCTCTCCCCCTTTATACAACAAGAGGCAGCACAGCACAGGTCTTGCTGGGATCTGTGGTCCACCAAGCAAGACCACTACCATTGTTTCTATTCACTGACATGCTATTCTAATGACTTCTCTTATTTCCAGCCTATACATGTTTGGGGCATTACTAATGCGCCAAAGTTTCATTATGCACCAAGCACACAGGCAGCGCATTGAACTTTAGACACCATTTATAATCACACAAAAACCACTTACATACATTCAGATGCATTATACACTGAATATAATAATTTACTTTGAAGCGCTTTCCTTCATACGTCTTTCAAACTTCAGCCCATTACACTCTGCCCATACTAAGTAAGGCGCATTGCATAGAGCTTAATGCGCCAAACTTTGCATGGGTATAGAGTGTAATGCGCCGAACTTTGACAGAAGTTTGGCGCATTAAGCTCTATGTAATGCACCAAAAATCTTCACACGGTCGTATTCTACACTCTTCTATATCTATCTAGAACTGGGTTATCGGTGCCAAGTATAAAAAAAAAAATCCGCATTCGGATTAATACATGTCGCCCAAGGTGTAAGGATGCGTCCACAGGGCACCGACAAAATACCGTTCGGATAATCCAAGTGGTAATTTGTCGTTTATTGAAGGTAAAGGGGGACGGTTTCTGGCCGCGGTTTGCAGATTCAGCCGACCTTCTTTGCATTGAACAGTTCTTAACTATCCCTACTTAGAGAACAATAGAGCGAACGTTCTGCCGTTACCTACTATTTGTAATGAGACTACATAACGTTAAGTAGCAGCTGCAGTAAAGTGAGATTAGTCAGCCTAGCCATTCAGGAGCCTTATTTTTTCACAGCTAAAAACGGACAAGATGTTATAAGTTATATGTTATTTTTTATACCATAGGGCCGCCAAAATAAATTTAAAAAAAATTCCAGAAATTGTATAAAAAAAAATGTTTTCTAGGAATTTGGGTTTTAACAGAAAATACTCCTGTGTGATGACAGTGTCCCTTTAAGAAGGGGGCACCTCAAGGACTTACTATAGTATAGATGCAGATGCTGACGGTCTACAGGCGCTGCCTCTGCTGCCACCATCAGATTAGATGTGAATAAGCAGCCGAGAGCCGCGCGTCGCCATTACAGCGGCAGGAACAGCTTTGATCTATGGTTTCCCTCCTCCGCCTTCGCCGAGCATCTCTGATGACATTGATTGCGGATCCCCGACCCTGTGATACTGTCCCATTAGTCTTGTGCTGGTAAATTCTATCCAGGGAATTTCTATAATCAGTAGGAAGGGCGTGGGGGGGAGAGGCAGAAAGTTAAATTCTTCTTCCCTCCCAGGGGGAAAAGCTGTGTTTGCAGTCTTGGTTCATAAATGTTATTCCCCTTAAAGGGAGACTCCAGTGACAATGAAGCGCGTTTTGGGGGGTTGAAAAATTATAGAAAAAACTTAGGCTTTTTCCCAGTAATTGGGTTTGTCGCATTGCGCTCAGCCCATGTACTTGATGGGGTAAAATACCGACACACCCAATGGGCAATGGCCCTTGGAACCCAGGGCCTGTTTAGTAAACCCTAGTAACCCCTTATCAACTATGTATGACAGGAAAGTCCTATAACAGTGCCCCCCCCCAGCCCCTCATACACAGTGCCCGGCATCGTGCCCCCATACATTTCCCCGGCCCCCGGCCCTATAAACTGTGCCCGGGGCCGTCCCCTTTTCATTTGTCCCCGGGGCCCGTGTCTCTACATGGCCGGGGCCCCCCCTCATACGAGTGTGGGCGCGGTTCACCTCGAGTGCCCTCATACACAGTCCCCTTACCGGTTCCCCTACAGAGTGCCCGGCCGGTCCCCTCCCCCAAACAGTGCCAAGCACGCACCCCAACACAGGCCCGGGGCCGTCCCCTAACGAGTGTCGGGGGGTTTCCCCACCATACAGAGTGCCCTCATACACAGTGCCTTACACGGTTCCCCCATACAGGTGCCGGACGGTGCCCTAAAACCTGTGAAAAGCACCCCCCTCATACCAGTGTTATACACGTGGGCCTTTTGCCTCATCACAGTGCCCGAAGGCCCCCTCTTACAGTGCCCTCATACACAGTGCCTTTAACAGTCCCCCATAACAGTGCCGGGGGGGTTTCCCCCCATACGGGTGTAAGGGGGGGTTTCCATACAGGTGCCCTCCAATCCCCGGCACCATCCCCCTTTAAACACAATGCCCGGCACCATGCCCCATGACGTGGGCCCGTTCTCCTACAGGTCCCCGGGCCCCGGTGCCCCCATACACAGTGCCAGGCCTGGATCATCACTTGCAGAAACGTCCCTTAGTACTCCCAGACACAGGCACCCTATACTTGCCAAAAAAGGCTCCATTAAAGTGTCAATTCATTTCCCCCTTGGCAGGCTAGAACCGTCCCCCAAAAGCTTCCCTTTTTTCATCTAATCCTTAGGCAATAGTTTTAAGTTGTTACCATGTATCATGCCCAGAATGCTGCACTCTTCATCTACTTGGGTGCCATAGGGAATGGGGTTAGAGAATCCCCCTTATTGCTTTAAGGTTCCTGGTGAAGGTTGCAGCCATGTTGCCCCAGCCTAATGGGCTGCAAGTGTAAAGCCAAGCTTCTATTCCTCCTAAAATTTCCCATAAGTCTCACTAAACGATCTTGGGACGTCCCGGGCAAAGGTGGGTTGGGGGTGGCGTCTTAACCACTAAAATCTTTTCTACCGCATGTTACCGGCGCCCACAGTTGACATAAAAAAACTGGTGGCAGGTATGACCCGAAGCTCGCGCATGTCAATCCGGGGCGTGATGGCTTGCTGTTGGCTTGTGCTGGTTAGTGATATTGTGCGACGTTTTTTTTTTTGGTTGGGCCCCCTACGGCGCCGATATTGCCCTATTTCTATAGTTAAAAAATTCCATCCAGTGATTGTGAACCCCCTCTTTTTTGGTTGTGAAACAAATTTTAAGTCTTTGATGTTTTTGGGTTGAAATTCCCCCCCCAAATTTTTGGGTTTAAAAGGGGGAAAGAGCTAAAAAGGGAAAGAAAAATTTTGGTTGTTTTTTTGTTTCCAAGTGGCGTCCATTTTTTTTAAAATGGCTGAAAGCCTCTCCCAAAACACAGTCAGCAGGGTCTTGGCGCCTTAGCTGGCAGCTCTGCCACATGCGGGGCCCATGAGGAAACCTCAGGGGCCCCTTTTATAAGCATAGAAATCCGTTTGGTCATCATATTATCCATTTTTATTACAGATTTTATCTTTTTTTTAAACTGAAAGGGTAATGTTTCAAAATGTGACCAGTGTTGTACACACCCCCTTTCCCAGGTTTGCCCTTTTTTTGGGGACGCCCCCTATTTTGGGCCCAAAATTCACCCCATTTTCCCCTTTTTCCCCTTTTAAAGGGGGTTGTCTCACTACAGGGGATCGTTGTTATTTTTTTAAAAGATCTTGAAAAAAACAATGTTAGTTTTGCCTTTAAAGTGTTTTCCTATTCTGAGTCCCCCCTTTTGGTAGGGGCTGCATCAGGTCATTATAGTTTACAAAACCTGTTTAAACCTTTTCCTGATAGGTCCCCAGACGGGTTTTCTAAAACCCTTCAGACCTGTTAATCTCTCACAATAGGCTGCAAAAAAATGGTTGTATATCACGGGAACCTTTTCCCAATCTCCCCTGATAGGCTGCCAGCAGGGGGTTGTTATATTTAAAGATCTGTTCAATCTCCTGAAAAGGCCCCGGGGCACGGGTTTTGTTTTGTTACGGATTGTTCAATCTGCCCATGATAGGTGCCAGCGCTGGTTTTTTATAGCTACAAACTTTTCCAATCCCCTTTATAGGCTGCTAGCCCGGGTTTGCTAAAAGTTTAGGGGAAATGTTCAATTTAGTGATGGGCTGTCAGCACTGGTCATTATAGTTTACAGACCTGTTTGATCTTTCCTGATAGGTTTCCCCCAAGAAAATGGTTGCTTAGCACGCCCTGTTCAATCTCCCGATAGGCTTAAAAACACGGTTGCTTTGTACAGCCCTGGCTTCTACTGCCCCTTGTAGGGCCAGTAAACTCGCACAGGGTTTTCCCAAATTTAAAACCAAGAAAAACAGAATGGGTGGGGGAAATTCAATGTGGGTGAAAAAAACCCCTTTAAAAATTGCCATTTTTTTTTAATTGAAAAAATTTTTTAATAAATTTTTAACCCCCCCCCAAAAAAAGCCCCTCCCCCCGCCCCAAAACCCCCATATTAGTTTTCCAATGTATTTTTTATTTAAAAATTTTTTGTTGCAATTTTGGGGACAAAGGGGAAATTTAAACTGTTTAGACGATTTTATCCCAAATTTTGGAAAATTTAAAAATCCCTATGGGAAGAGTTTTAAGATATAAATAAAATCAATTTTTCCCCCCTCAATAAACCAAAAGGGCCCCTTGGACATCCCAAAAAGGGTTTGGGGGTATGTTTTACACAGTCACTTAGGAAAGAAGTTGTATACAAAGACAAATTTACCAATTTAACCCACGTAAGGGGGGAAAGGGGGCCTCGAAGAAAATCTGCATTGTCAGCTTTCAATAAAAGGAGGGGAAATTTTAAAAAAAACCTTAAAAAAAGCTCTTTCACCCCCAGATGGATCCCCCCAGATTTTCCCTTTAAATCCCCCGGCCCCAAAGAACGTTTTGAAAAAAAAAAAAAAAAAAAATTTCCCTTTTGTAGATTTACATTTGGTTTTTCTTTTTTCCCCCTTAACCCCCGGGCCTTTGAAAAGTCCCGGGATTTAAGACCGAACTTTTTTTTTTATTTTTTGGGCCCTCCTTGTTTTTTAAAACAGTTGTAATTTTTTTTTTTTTTTCAATGCGCGTTTAGGGAGGCCTCGTTTTATTCTAGACAAGTTTTTATTTTAAAGGGGGAAATTTTTTTAAGTTCACTCAAAAATTTAATTGCAGAAAAAAAAAAAAAAAAATTTTTTTTTTTTACATTTTTTTTCTAAAACCGTTATTTTTTCACGCGAAATTTTAAAATTGTTTGATTAATTCCACAGGTTTTTTACGGTGTGTGGATCCTAATATGTGTAGGGTTTTTTTTTTGTGTATTAAAATTTTGGGAAATTTTTTTTTTATCTTATTTTTTTTTTTATTCTTTTATTAACTTTTTTTGGGTTTTTTTTTTCTTTTTTTTTTTTTAATCCCTGAAGGGAGAAAAATGTTTTTTCCCTTTTGAAAAAAAATTTTTTACAAATTAGTTTAAAGTATTAGCATATTCATATAAAGCTAAACATTTAATCTGTGTAAATCTGACACAGGCAGTGTTTTGGCGCCAAGGTGGCCTGTTTACTGGCTTATAACGACAGCTCTGGGGCCCCCTCTTGGTCCCCAGGGCGCTTGCAGCCGTTCCCCGGGCTTTCGGGTCACCGGGTGTTAAAGTTTACCCGAAAGAGCAGGGGGGAAACCCCTTTTATTGGCTGCGTTTTAAAACACCGCCCCAATCCCAAAAGGGTTTTTAACACCAAGGGGTTTCGGAGGTTTCCTCCGAACCCCGGTGCTTCTGGAGTTTCTCTGGGGTTGGGGTTTTGTTGTACAGCCCCGATCCCCGCGCTGCTGCGGCAAAGGGCGCCGCAAACCCCGGTGTTTACGCGGCGCCCAAAGACGTCGCCGGTTAAAAGGCTTAAAAAAGACGCGCACCGTGAAGCCAAAAAACGGGACGGTCGTTTTAAAGGGGTTTTAAAATCCCGGGGGCATGCAAAACCGTCAGATTTGCATCGGTTTTTTGAATCCTACAAAAACCCCCCGAAAAATTCCCTTTGGTTTTTTTCTTTTGTGTTGAGTAGCCTTACACAAACAAACAAGAATGTAAAAGTAGATTTTTAAAATTTTTTAAAAGTTTTCTGAAAAAAGGCCCTTGGCAAAATCAGGGAAACAGATTTTACTTTCACTTTGTCGGGCAGGATCAAAAGCTGGTGAGTTTCCTTCTGTGGGAATCCCAAACTGTGCAGGGGGACCGGGAATAGCGTTGTACGGGGTTTAAAAAGGTCTCCAACTGACATAATGCCGGCTAGTACATGAGGGTATATGTTTGACAGGATTTATTACTTCCAGCCTCCTCCTCCATTGCACATAGGGAATTATATTAGGGTATTTTTCCAAGGGTTTTTGTGGCGTGAAAAGTAGGCCGAAAACAACAGTTGTTTTAGGTACCGTTGGCCCAGCACGTCTTAAAAAACCTGCTGGGGCCCCCGTTGACTTTCTCACTACTTGGTGGGAAGAAGTTAATTGTTTTCCCCGCCACGGAAACGTTGGGTGTTCATAGCTGTCAATGAGAGCCACGAATTACCGAAATTTGGGGTATTCGTGCAATTAAAACCCCAAAAACGCCCCTTTTTTTTCCCCAAGTGAAATCCCCTTGCATCGCAAATGTAATGACAAAAAACAACAACGTACTCCTATTATTATCCAGGCGGAGAAAACCCCTTTGATAATATTACCCAGACAAATCAAAACAAAAACCCCAGAGAATATCAAAACCTTTGGGGGAAAAAGGTATATAAATATAACTTTTAATGAAATTACTGTTAAAAAACCTAACAATTTGGCCCAGATGCCACCTGGTCCCCCTGCTCTCTTGGTGTGAGGTCCCATTTTGGCGTACTATATACCATAAGGGCTGAGTGTACCTAGTTGTATTGTATATTCTTTTATGATGTGTACGGTTTCTGTTTTGGGGAACCCTGTATTTTATTGTTTGTTATATTTGGACTTACTGAGATTTTATTACGTTGCCCCTTTAAAGAGTTTTTGTTCCCTGATGAACCACCTATCGGTGGTGGGGAAAAGCGTCGGGACAGGGATACGTGTTATTAGTCGTTTGTGGGGGGACATGTTTGTCTAGGTGGCATTACACACTGTAGTTGTATGCATAGGTGTGTGGAAAATACTATACTAGGGCACTTTTAGGGTTTTAGTAAGGTTCCTGGTGGGGGCGCCCTTTTGTTGGGGGGGGTTCCCCACGTATTAGGCAGTTTGGTAGGGCAATTTTAGGGAATTGTTGGTTTTATCAGTAATTTTATTAAAATTATATTTTATATACCTATCTTGCCCAAAGTATTGTATTTTCTTGGTTTTTTTGTTTAAAGTAAAAACCCCCCGACTTACACACAGAGCTTTCCAGTATCAGGAGTTCGGCTCCCCTCTGCACAGTGGACTCCCAGTAGAAGCAAAGTTTCACGGACTTCAAACATAGTGATCCATCATGCTGTCAAGAGCCGACTTCAGTTCTCTCTTAAAGGGCCAGCGCTTGTTTTTAAAAATTAATTACGGTAAAAAGCT
>JAODAL010029467.1:0-51546 GCA_025379985.1 Phyllomedusa bahiana | reverse complement strand
AAAAGTATTCCCTTTTAAAGGGCATTTGCCCTATAAACCATATCCAAAAATGTTGGGTGAAGCCCCTACCCCCAGCTTTTCTAAGATAGGAAAACGGAGTGCTACCATTTTTTTCTGGATGCTGGATAGAATATCCAATGCCCAGGAAATCTGGTTGATGTCCCATCCTCCACTCAGCTTTCCTGCAAGCAGGATGGGGCATCACACAGCTTTCCTATGATAGAAAAACTGGGTTCTATCTGTGGGGGATGGGGCATCACCAGGCTTTTCTGGATGCTGAAGATTATGTATGTCTGTGGATTTTCCCTTTTTTATTTAAAAAGTTTCTTTTTTGGCTACATGGTTTTGTTGGGAAAAACGCGGGGTCAACATTGGATCTATTTCTTTACTAAAATGGTTAACGAGTGTTGTAGGGAATTTTTACTTGAATAAAGTGTTTTTTGTGTTATTTTTTTTTTTTACAATTTAATTTTTGGTGTCAGTCAAGAATTAAAATATTAAATAAAATTTTCTGCTGTAGCACAAAAGTAAGGCAAAATTTATGGAGGATCTTGCAACTTAAATTGACAAGTATTAGCAACTTTATAATCCAGAAAATAAACAAATATTGTTATCCACAGACCTAGCTCCAATATTAGAAAGGATATCATTATTGCATGTATAACACGTTTTAGAGAGTAAAGAATTTCCCCTTCATCAGACAAAGTAATAGACATAAAAGTTAATAAGACAACTGACATCTTACAAGGATAAACAGATGCCAAAATTAAACGTTGGACTGGAAACATAAAAGCCCAATCCTAACAATATAAATAAAGCTTAGTAATAAAAAAAAAGTAATGCTTAGTAGAACAAAAAAAATCATAAAAAAGCTTTATTTTGGTGATGTTAAATAAGTTTTTATTACCACAACTCAATAAAGTAAGCATATCCTATTTACATTATTCCTTCTGTACCAACTATGAAGCGCTTTTCTTTTCTTTTTTACTTAGATTATTAAGAATGAGCAACTTGTCATCTTGATAAATGTATTTATTAATGATATAGGGGAGGGATTAATAGCACTGTTTCATTTTTGCAGAGACATTTAAGTAGTGAAATTAGGAAAAATGTTCATAAAATGCAAGCAGACCTGGACACCGTGAGTGTTTGGGTATCCACTTGGCAAATGAGGTTCAACGAGGTTCACTCGTTGAGGATTTTGGCATACTTGTAGATCATAGATTTTCTGAACGCATGCTTCAATCACTGCCCTAAGGCAAACAGGATATTGACATGTATTAAAAGAGGGATGAACTTGTGAGACAGGGGCCTCATTGAAAATGGCCCCGTTTAATTTTGCACCAGGTACAGAAAGGGTGTAATGGGGCTAGAGGAGTTTAAAGACAAACAACCCAAAATTACAAAGGGAATGGGCATCTTTGTTATGGGAGAGGTTTTTAAAAAAAATAAACTTATTTTGTCTTGAGAAAAAACGTTACAGGGGGACATATTAATTTATACAAGTATATAAATGGGGCCCCACAAAAAGTAGGGGAAAAAAATATTTCATCAAAGCCCCCCAAAAGACAGGGGGCATCCCCTTGTCTGGAGAAAAAAGGAATTAAATTCTCCAGAGGAGAAAAGCCTTCCTGCACTATGGAGAACTGCGAATCTGTGGAATAGCCTACCTGGAGGAGCTGGTCACAGCATGGCAACAGGTAGGGTTTTAAGAACGCTTAGATTACCACCTGAAACTAAAGAATATTAATATGTATGTAGCTGAATAAAATTCTAGATCTAGTCTGATGGCAACTCTGGGATCAGGAATGAAATTTTCATTAGAGCAGAGTGATTGTTGCCTTATGGGGTTCAAAGTCTTCATCAGTAGGGGAAACTAAGCTTAAAAAGCTCCTTATCCCCCTCATTTCATCTACATTTTTCACACCCTTGGTTGGACTTTATGGATATATTTCTTTTTTCAACCATACTAACTATGTAACTAAGACCTCAGGTGATCGTCCAACTCTCACTGAGGCTTGAAGTTTTCCAGTTTTAACCCCTTAAGTCCCAGGCCTGAGAAGTACTTTTGCCTCCTTGCATTTCAACAGTAACTTTTTTTTTGTTTTTGTATGAGGCCTTGTTTTCTTTGGGAGAAGTTGTACTATTTGGGGACACAGAGTTTACATATAAATTATTGCAGAATTTTTTATATATTTTTTTTCAAACTGTTTTTTTCCCTTAAATATTTTTACATTTCACACTAAAGAACTTGTTCGATAAATTCTACCGATTATTACGGTAGTGTGAATACCTAATATGTGTAGTTTTTTTTTTCTTTTTTGTGTAATGTATAGTGTTGAGCGATTTTAATCGACAAAGTTGAAAATCTGCCACGGTTTTTTATGGTAATCGAGATTTTTCGATCGACTAACGCGATAAATTAGTTAAAAAACTGCTGATAATCTATTAAGTATCGCGCCAATTTGTCGGCGCTTCCTGACATTTTTGGCGGCCAGCCAATCGCTTACAGAATAGAGCAGGATGAGATGTGTTGCGACCGTCCCCCCCCCCCCCCCCCCCCCCCCCCCCCCCCCCCCCCCCCCCCCCCCCCCCCCCCATTGGGGTCCCCTCCACCCCCCCATGACTCGGGAATGTTATGAGTTGCGATTGCTGAAAAATCACATGACCACGTTTTAACATAGAATAGCCCTTCCCATGTCTGCCTCAACTCTCTCAGCGTTTAATACAGGTTGGACGGTCGCGTCTGCATGTCTCCAAACTACCCAGCGAAATCAGACTATTTTTCACCAGAGAAAAATAGTACAATTTTTAGAGATAGTTAGATTATTTTAAAGCAGCATCTATCGCAATAACAAGTCACAGTGGTGTAACAGGGGGGGGGCCCCCGTGGCGAACAAAGACAAGCTCTATAAAGACACTGGATAAAGTTCACCAAAGACTTAGTGTAGACATTACCACTGCAATATCTTCATTATTACACAGTTTGCTATTGAAAGATTTCCTGATATTGAGCATGTAACTTATATTTATGATACACATCATTTCTGTTAACTGCAGTCTCTTTGTTAGAGCAAAAACTTCAGTTTTATATCATAACATTCAGATAGGTGTTCTTTTCAATTTTACCCATTCCACTTGTTGATATATCCACCTCTTGCAACGATTAAATTAGAATCCACCAATCTTTAGTCAGCACAGTTGATAGTGCCAAAATACCGTTCTGTATTCCTCAGAATCTATAAACAGATAAGCTGTTTTTTGCCTTTGGCGCATAGGCAGCTTTGGTTCATTCAGATAGCGTGCACTTATAACTTTAATACATCAATTTCTTATAGTCACCACAGGTAAATGAAAAGGTGCCAAAAATACCTTTATCATCAAATCTATCTATACAATACTGTTTTTTTGACTTTGGCGCATTGCTGCTTTGTTCATTCAAATAGCGTTCACTTAATATCTTATACAGCACTTTTTATAGTGCCCACATTGAATTGAAAGGTGCCAAAAATACATTGTATCATCCGAATCATAACAGTGATACGTGTTTTTTTGACTTTGGCGCATTGCAGCATTGTCATCAGATAACGTGGACTTAAGTATCTTATACATCAATATTTATAGTCCCACAGGTGAATTGAAAGGTGCCAAAAATACCTTGTATCATCCGGAATCACATAACAGATACGTGTTTTTACTTTGAGGCGCAACAGCAGCTACTGTTCATTCAGATAGCAGTCACTTAATCTTATACAACAATTTTTATGTCACCCACAGTGAAATTTAAAGGTGCCAAAAATACCTGGATATCATCCGAATCTATAACAATACTGTTTTTTTTGAACTTTGGCGTCACTGCAGACTATGTTTCATTCAGATACGTTGCACTTATATCTTATACAGTTATACAGCAATTTATAGGTCAGCCACAGTCGAATTGAAAGGTACCAAAAAACAACCTTGTATTATACGAAAACAAAAACAGATACGTGTTTTTTGCACTTCTTTGCCCATCCCAGATTTGGTTAAAATTGAATCCACAATTTTGTTTTAGATTAGATGATTTTTGAGAATAGCTGTTATTTGCCGTCTGTTAATAAATAGAAACTTTCCAAAACTATACCTTACCTTCTCAAATTTTTATATTTCTTAACAGGAGCAAATTCAGTTGTAATCGAGCAAAGAGGGTAGCACATGGAGGTAGAGGTACCAGAAGAAGGTGCTTCCTTCCCATTGCTGCAACAACACGCATGCCAGCGGATCAACGTTGCAGAAACCGTCAGGCCTGTACATTCGCTGGTCCAGGGCCCTGTGAATCTCAGTAATGAACAGACGTTCGCCAAGCTTGTCTCTGCAGTGGTTAATCTGCAACCTGATCCACAGTCTTACCTCCTCGTCCTCCCATTCCCCGCGCACAAATTGTCATCATCAGCATCATCGTCCATCCGACCAACATGGAATGCAAGGCACCCAATTCAACCTCGAGTGTACCCACCACTGAGTGGATAATCCATTTCTAAAGACCATCTTTGATGACAAAATGCGGTTGGGTCACAGGCATGTTATAAAATCACGACATGATTTAGTCTGTCTCTGGAACGCCCAAATTTTATCAGGATCGGCCCAAACATGAGGAGAGAAGGAACTCGTCCAATCGCTCAAAATCCCGGCGTCTGCAACGCCTTGTCAGTCCCCTTGCTTGTAGCCCGCAGCTTTGGATGCAGAATGTCAGGACGACTCAATCACCTTGTTGAATGAAGATGATGAAGGAACGAACATTGTCGGATACCCTCCTGGTTTTTTTTCTGCATGAATTTGCGCTTGCGAGCGCTTCATCAGTGGAACGAGGAAGAAGACGATGGGGTATGACCAATAACGGGTCCTGCCACAAAAGGGGAGGGCTGTCGCGAGAAGCCCCTGATATATTCCCCAGCCACGGTCCGCGCAAACCCCGCGCTATCACTTATCGCCATCAAAAAGGTTCCAGGACGCTCTCAAGCCTGGGTTTTTCTTTGAGCAAGCACACTCTGATTCACCCAAGCGAAGTCATATGCAAAGCCTTTTGCCTAAACGCATAAGTAAGGTGTCAAGAACCTTGAGTGGTTAACCACCACATTACCAACATGACTAAGTCAACATGCAGCGAATGCATGAGATTTAAATGGAGGAGCAACACTTGGCCAAAAAAGGCCAGTACCGACGCCGCCCTCCAACCACTGTCACAACTATTCACCCACATCCCTCCGCCTCCTCCTCCTCCGCCACCACCAAAGCTTTCCTCAGCTCCCATGTCCTCTCAGAGTCATGATCAGGGATCAGCCTCCTTCAGCCTGCCACACCGTCGCCCCGAGTACCACCAGTCCAACCACCAAGACGCCATCCTACCCTATCTCCTCCCGCCATTTGCACGATCCGCACCCGTACAGCGCCAGCTACACAGCTTATATCTACCAGGTTTGGGAGCAGAAAAACACTTCAACCCAAACCATCGCCAAAGCCAAAAGCCTGAAAGTCGGCATTGCCCATGCTTGTTGGCCTTAGAGAAATGTTGCCTTTTCCCGCTGGGTGGACACAATGGTTCCGCCCACGTCATGGCCCTTCCGCCTGCCCCCTAATACAAGATTGCCGAGCAGTCCACCATTTATTTTGCCAAAAAAGCCATCCTGCCCTGGCCAAAACACGTGTCAATACTAAAATTTCAAAGCGCGTTGTCTGCATCCTGTTGCTCAGTAAAAGTCCATCAGACCCACCGACACATGGACGATAAAGCACGGCCAAGGCCGCATAATCCTCTGTGCACAGCTAAACTGGGTGAGCTGGAGGTGGACTAGTCTCTGGGGTGACGGTGGCTCTCAGGCTCAGCGCACCTCTTCAAAACTGAGTGAGGGATGGTGCAGGCTCTTCCCCGAAGTCCCTCTGTTCGCATCACGTGGAGCCCAGAGAAACCAAACGCCGATTTTGAAATTATGATCTGTCTTGGAAGACCGTCCCCACACAGGTCTGAATCTGTGGACATGCCTCTTACTCCGGCCATGAGACCGAGCGCTGGCTGGGTGACAAAGAACCTTGTTCCCCAGGCAAGGTGGTGTGGCGATAACGGCGAAATCTGCTGGACCCCCCTAAGATCGTAGGCTGAGCTCATCCCATGCCTGGCACAATGTCATGAACCTCAACATCCAGAAATTTCAAAAAGAGCTACGCCTATGTCTGGACTGCCTGCTGAAGAAGGCTCGAGGTCTGAGTTTCGCAACTTCCGCCGTTCGCGCACCGACGCCTGCCTTCGTCCCGCCTGGCTGTGTTGCAGCGGCAGCTTCGGCCGTCACCAGTTAACTGGTCTCATTGCTAACTGTGGCAACACGCAGGAATTCCACCCTCCAACAATGCTTCCAGCGATTGTGGCAGCAGCGCTATGCCATACACAGTACAATGACAACATGGCCTACAAGCAGCGGTGCGGACCTCGGGTTTGAGCCCACCGAGAGTGGAGGCAGGTGTAAGAGCTCATGCAGCACCATCCTTGCCAGTTTTGGAAATGCACCAAAATGGTCCTTTCGACGTATGAGCCCTTTGTCATATGAGCATTGTGAGGTATCTTAGTTCTGGAACGATGCCGCTGAACACTCTGCAACATCAGGTCCCTGCCAGCGACGGAAGGAGAGGAGATGGACACGATGCGGACACGAGACTTTCTTCTTCCGTCGAATCCTTCACAAGCCTCGACAGTTTTCACAATTTTATCAGGTCTTCATAAGCAGTGGTTCGGGGTCCAGGCTAGTGCAAGGCGGCCTCACTCTCAGGGCGCCTTCAATCTGAGCTAGTCATGCGCTGTTATGAAGCTGTGCTCGGAGGAAGCGAGGAGGAGAGAGGAAGAAGTAATTCCTAAAACCGAGATGTTACTGACGTCCCTGCCTTGTGAAAGAGGTTTGGCGACGAAGTTTAGAGGCGGAAGGAGGAAGCTGAGGACAGATGACGTTTCTAGTGCCATCGACCAGAGGTTCTTGGGAAATCAAGGCTCCATGCTCTCACATAGTGCTTAGATGCTCCATTTCCTCCAACATGATCCTCGCATGTAAGCCATCAAAATGAACAAACAGTTACTGGGTGGCCACCCTCCTGATCCCCGTTACAAACCTAACTCAGCACTTTCCTCACCCACCCAAATAGAGAGTAAAATGCAGGAAATGGAGACCTTAGCAAGATGATCAACCTGAGACATCTGTTGCGATCTTGCTTCACGTTCTTCAAATGTCACGTGGAAACAACTCCAGCGACGATAGTACAGCAGTAGAGGTGCCAAGTAGCCGTTAGCGGCAGCAGCAGCCGCAGCAGACGAGGTGGCAGAAGCCTAATCGGTGACCCTGAGCAATCTTTATTTACCCCCAGTCACCAACGCATCAATGCAGGGTCACACATACAACACCCATAGACCAAGCTTAAAAGATCATGGTGCAAAGCGACTTTCTGCAGTCTCAACACCGATGTTTTTGTAATGTGTCTCCGGCGACCCAATAGACCTTCTGGGGTATCCCAAAATGGACGAATAGGCCCGAGCTGGCTCGCCCCTCGCCATAGAGAGGAGTTGACCTGCCCCGACAAGAAAGATCAGCGCAGCGTCAATATCTGAGCGGACCTTCAGCACAGCCGGAGGAGAGTCCATTAACAGACAAACGCACCCACTTTCCACAGATACTGTGAATCATTGGACTTTCCACAAGATACAATCAGGCATGGATCGCTGATATGTTGTGTGCATCCAATTGCCGAGGTCACCGATTAGTTGCTGGTCACTTCAAATTCCTCTCCAAACAAGAAATGGTCCACTTGAAAAACTATAGTTTAAAATGATCATTTCTCCTGCAATTATATATTCTCAATTCCCCAACAGTTCATTTTGCTGAGTTTTTGCTGTGAGGAGACTGAAAAGACCCCAAGGTCTACACGTGACAAAACCATATTCCATTTACACACTTCATCTTAGAATTTTTCGCATTGTCAATGGTATTGGGTCGTGTTGCCTCACAATTTATAAAAGAGGCTGAGAAGTTCAATTTTATAATTTTTTAGTGGGTCACATGGTGCTGTGAGAAACAGCAATAGATCGAGTGTCCTTTGGAACAAAAATTTCTTTTAAGTAAGCATTTCTCCCCTCACTACTTTTTAAACAAGTGCTTAGAAGTCATATTTTTAATAATTATTTTTGAGGGGTCCATGTTGCTGTGAGTATACAGCAATAATCATAGGTGTCCTTTGGGAACAGAAATGTGGCTTTTAAGTGGCATTTCTCCCTCACAATTTTTTTAATACAGTGGCCCTGAGTAAGTCATTTATTTAATAATTTTGTGGTCAAGCTGCTGAATATGCAGCATATACTAACATGGTCCTATTCTAAAAAAGAAGTTTTTTCTAATAGACATTGTTTCTCACAATTGTCAATAGTGGCTCAAGGATCATGTATTGAATTTTGGGGCATTTTGCTATAACATGCACTATACTACAGGTGCTATTATAAAAAAAATTTTGTTTTCTAACAGACATTTGTTCATCACAATTGTCAAGAGTTGCTCAAAGGGTGATGGTGGCGGACCAGAAACAAATAATGTAGGGACACTGGTAATCAGCCCCGTCCCACGGCTTAGTTTGCCGGACGGAGTTGGCGCCGAATGTCCGCGCCGGTTTGCGCTTTCAAGTACGGCGCCAATCCGTCGGAGTCATTGTACGGTAATACCACTGCTATCAATAGAGAAACAGTGATTACCGTGCTCCCTACCACCTCCCCCGGCGTGCCAAATTCCGCCGCGGGGGGAGAAGTTTGAGACATCCCATTATTTACGGCGTGGACGCACCGAAACAATGCATTGTCTATGGGGCCGGTGAGCGGCGCCCCCCGGCCAGCGCTCGTGGCGCCCCGCCCACCGATCCCCGCCCCTTATCCAACGGCGGTTTGGTGCGCACCTCAATAACGCTCACAAATACCGTCGGGAATAACCTGAGAACACGTGCAATATTGGACACAAATTAGCATAAATGACTATGTTTTTTGCAGAACTTTAACAAAGCAAAACAATCCCCTGTATTGAACAACCATTAAGTACAATTAAAAAGAGAAACAAAAGACCATGGTGGAATTCCATCCTATTTTACAAAATTTGTTTTTTCTAGACTTAAACACTAAAAAAACTTGCAATGTACAAAATGAGCTGTGTAAAAAAATTCCTCTGAATTATTCAGAGGGAGTACATGGAAGACTTGACAAAATGTAGGTTTATTCAGAGGACATGGAGTATGGAGCACGGACAGAGAACAAAGAACAGAGACAATTTTCCTCCAGCACTTGATAAAATGAGAAAAAGAATGCCAAGCAAAAGGGCACCTGGATGTAACAGGAAGCTCACCACCAGTATTTTCTAAGTGAAGGCTCAAATGTCCCCACTCATACTAGGGGCAAGCCTACCCATGTCTTGACTGTGTACATGATGAAAGGCTGAGTACTCACACTTCGCGTACCACACTCTTGCTTCAGTTTTGGACAGTTTACGTTTGCTAAGCTCATCAGGCATTTTTAACGCTGCGTGCTTGAATATATGACGGACGCCAGCCTGAGGCTCTCACCGCCACCCACTGTAACTCCGGCCCTTGGGTCATACCTGCGTCCAGACAGAAATAATGTCCATGAAACAAAATGCTGGTCTAAAGACTCCCTTAATTCCGCACTTTTTAATCTGGGTCAGGAGAATATGCTCAGCACGCAGAACATGACACCCCGCCAAACTGACACATAGCTCAATACTCAACAGAGAATAGTGCTCAGCACAGAAGCCTGACACCGCCAAACCTGATCACATAGCTCTATACTACAGAGAATAGTGCTCAGCGCACAGGAATCCTAGAACGAAGCACGCCAAACTGTAGCACATAAAGCTCTATGACTACAGAGAGAATAGTGCTTCATCCGAAGCCTGACACGCCAAACTGACACATAGCTCTGATACTACAGAATAGTGCCTTTTCAGCACAGAAACGTGACACCGCCAAACCGTACACATAGCTTCCATAACAAAAGAGAATAGTGCTCAGCACAGGAACCTTTACACCGCCAAAGCTGTACACATACTCTAGACTACAGAGAATAATCTCAGCACAGAACCTGACACCAAGCCAAACCGTACACATACCAATACGTACAGAGAATATGATGCTCAGCACAGGAGCCTGACAGCCGCCAACTGTATACAAGCTCTATCACTGCAGAGAATATGTCTCATCACAGAGCCTGAACACCGCCAAACTGTACTACATAGCTCTATCTACATGAGAAATTAGCGCCAGCACAGGACTCCCTGACACCGCCAAACTGTACACATAGCTCTATACTGCAGAGAATAGTGCTCAGATCAGGAGCCTGGACACCGCCAACTGTACACATAGCCTACAACTGGCAGAGAATATGCTCAGCACAGGAGCTACCACCGCAAACTGTACACATAGCCAAACCCCATGCAGAACAATAGTGCTCACACAGGAGCCTGAACACCTGAGCCAAACTGTACACATAGCTCTATACAACAGAGATAGTGCTCACACAGAACCTGACACCACCAAACTGTACACATTGCTCGATAGCTAGCAGAGAATAGAGTGCTCAGCACGAACCTGACACCGCCAAACCATACACATAGCTCTAACTGCCAGAGAATAGATGCTACAGCACAGGAAACCTACCAACCTGCCAAAAACCGTACATCATCAGCACTATACTGGCAGAGAAAAGTGCTTCAGCACAGGATCCCTGACACCGACAAACTGTACACATACAAGCTCTATAACTACAGAGAATAGTGCTCAGCACAGGAGCCTGACACCAGCCAAACTGTACACATAGCTCTAGACTTACAGAGAATAGTGCTCCAAGCACTAGAAGACCTGACTACCAGGCCAAACCTGTACACATATGCTCTATACAGAGAGAATAGAGCTCAGTCCACAGAAGCCTGACACCGCCAAACTGTAACATCATAGCACTATACTGCAGAAATATGTTCAGCACAGAGCCAAGACACCGCCAAACAGTACACAATAGCTCTATACTACAGAGATAGTTGCTCAGCACAGAGCCTACACCAGTCCAGAAAACTGTATCACAGAGCTTCTAGTACAACAGAGAATATGCTCAGCAGTGTTTGGGGCTCCAAGCTGCGTTCCAGGACAAGGGAAATTCAATGTCCATTCTCAAGTAAAATGGATGGTTCAAATCATACTGCCTTCTTCACTTTTAATTTGAGGTACGTGTGGTACAAGACAGGGATAGTACATGGAGTGTGAATTTTTTTCTGTGGCTTACTTATAACCTAAAGTGTGCTTGCCTAAGATGTAGCACTTATTCATTTGACTGTGTGGATGTTAATTCCATCTTCTCCAGCCTGTTTGGTGTAATAATGAAGGTGTTATTCCTCTCCCATAAGACTTTAATGGTCATTGGCGATAAATGGTTATCGCTATTCGAAAATCGATCTAAAAAACTGCGATATCGACTATGGAGAAAGATCGATGACGATAGTCAACATAATCCTCATCACAAGTTAATTAGGCAACATAATTTTCTTTATTAAATTATTTAATTTTCATTTTAACTCATTTATTTTTATTATCTTTTTTTCTACACTTTTTTATGTTTTTTTTTAAACTTTTTTTATAATCCCATGAAGGGATAACTATTTTACGTTTATTAATTATGCTAATACATTAGACTCTGTGTTAGTACGACACAGGCAGCAGTCAGGGCAGCACACAATCTGCCCTGACTGCAGGCTGGTTATACAGACCACCATGGGGCTAATCTAGAGTCCCCAAGGGCTACTATAGATCATAAGTGTCCCCCCCGGCTACCATCGGTCACTGGGAGTCCTGATCACTTGACAGAACAGGGGAATGCCTTTTGATTACGCTGCGATCACTGACCATGGTAATCAATGGGTTGAGCCCTGGGGATCGGAGATTTCCTCCACTTTCCAGCATCTGCAGAGACTGCTCTAGGAACAGGGCTGTTAAGTACAGCTCTGTTCTTAGCACAGCTGCAGTGCTGGGAGCCGAAAAATCCCTCTATCTGTAGTGACGTCTAAAGACGTTGCTGCAGATTAACAACTTGCAACGCCCGCTGTCAAAGGATGGTGGTCGAGTGTTATGGGGTTAAAGAAGGAACTGGACAGTGGATACACAGGTGACCTCATTATCCACAGTAGAGAGGTCAACCCTAAGTCAAGCTTGCATTTCAGCAATCGGAAGGTTATAGAAAGTTACAGCCAGGCATTCCTTCTCTTGAGGCCTGTTAGGCTCCATCCACATGACGAGTATTTCAAATCAGAATCCATGCAGATTCCAACTCAAAATACTCGACTAAAACTGAAAGTAAGCCATCCCCATTGACCTCAATAGAAAATCCACGTTATAGTTTATATATCGTGTATTTTCATTGGTCGGTTTTTAACCTCTTAAGGACCCGGCATTTTTTTTGGTGACACGTTCGTTTTTCCCTCCTCGTCTTCTGAAAGCCATAACGTTTTTATTTTTTCACCTACATAGACACATGAGAGCTTTTATTTTGCGGGACAAGATATACTTTCTAATGGTGTTATTCACTATACTATAGAATATACTGGGAAACCGCAAAAAAATTCCAAGGGGGAAACAAATTGTGAAAAAAAAAATTATTTTCGCCATGTTTGCGGGGATTTTGCTTTTACGGCATTCAATCTTCAGTTAAATATAATGCATTATCTGTATTCTACAGGTTGTTACGCATCCGGAAATTTACCAAACATGTAGGGTTTTTCCGTTATGTTTTTGGTACCGTAACAAAATTTTCCAAACATTTTCTATTTTTGAAATTTGCGCCACGGCGCCATTTTGTGCGACCAATAACTTTTTTGTACTAACACCTACGGAGTGTGAGGGGGCATTTTTTGCGGGCTGAAGTGTACTTTTTATCGCTAGCAGTTTGGAATGCATGCGACTATTTTGATCATTTTTATTCCATTTTTTGAGTGACGTAAAATGACCAAAAAAACGCAATTTTGCCGTTTTGGGAAATTTTTTTTCTTCTATGGTGTTCAGCGTACGGGATAAATGATGTTTTATTTTTAAAAGATCGGACTTTTTTTTGGGCGCGGTTTATACCAATATGTGTAACCTTTTTTTTATTATTTTAATGATTTTAATTTGTTAAATGGGGAAAGGGGTGATTTGAAATTTTAATACTTTTTTTTTTACTTTAAAACTTTTTTTTTTTTTTTTTTTACTGTAACATTTAGTCCCCCTATGGTGCTTGAACACTAGGGGGTGCGATTGTTAATACAGCCTAATGCATTGCATAGGCAATGCATTAGGGGTGTACAAAGATGGGGGTTTTTTCCCCACTTCCTGTCTGCGGACGGAAGTGGGGCAAACCGGCCAGTGTAAGTGACGGGAGCCTTCACAGGGCTCCCCACCACCGTGTCCGGTCGTCGGTGACAGTAACGATGACCATTACGATCGGTGCGCGGCACCGATCGCCGTTCATTCAGACGCCGCGGCCATCTTTGCCGCGGTGTCTGATGATTTAAAACCAGCGCCAGCGGGCGGACCCAAACCCGTCGGCGCGGGTTACTGCCAGGTGTTAGCGGCGATTAGCCGCTAACACCCACCGGCTGTGCGGGGGGGGGTCGCGGAGTGATCCCCCTGCAAAGCCCCTGAGCGGCCCTGAGACGTACTCATACGCCCAAGGTCATTAAGGGGTTAAGAGCAAAAAAACAGAACATGTTGATTATTCTGTAGTGTTCTGCATGGAAAATTTACTATTGAGGTCAATGGGGATGGCTAAAAACCTTGTGTGAAAGGCAGCCAAAACATTTATATGTCGTTTTGAATGCGGTGGTGCGGAGGAAAGCCCTCTGAGTTTGCTGTGGTCACTGACCGCGGTAATCAAAGAATTAAGTGCCGGGGAGGTTTCCCCCGCTCCCTGGCACTTGCAGGAGCTGCAGTGGGAACAGGGCCATAAACAGGTTCCTCAAATGCTGATGTCTGCAGCGAAGTTAAAAGACATCACTGCAGATGAACGACCTGTACCGCCCGTCGTCAAAAGACGGTGGGGGGTCGTTAAGGGGTTAAAAGGACTGCTCAGTGGACTGATTACTTCAATGTTTCCATGTTGGGTATATTAGTATTAGTTCTGCTCAGCACTAAAACTACCTAGTTCTTGGGATTAAATAGTCTACAAAATCCCAACCCCTTATTTTCTTACACTTCATTGGTTGCTAACCGTTATCTTAACATTCCAATTTATAGGACTAAACATCCTCACTTAGTATACTTACCCAAGTATGCTCCAATTTCCACTGATGTGGAGATGCAGTGAACAGGACACAGTTGGGAACGCACAGCGGGGTGTATGTACAAGCAGATGCATGCACGATTGAGAAAAATAGAGAAAGAGAGAGAGAGAGAGAGAGGGAAACCACCCATCTTTCCCAGAGTCCTGAATGTCAAATGTCCATTCTAGTCCCACGGGAGAGAGAAAGGGAGAAAACACAGCAGTCCTATGTAAGATGTGCAGTTTTGCATCAGCGGACCCACGTAAATCGCATGTACAGTCCCACGTAAAACAGAAAAAGAAAACACAGCAGTCCCACGTAAGATGTGCAGTCTTTCATCGGCGCACCCAAGTAAATCTCATGTGCAGTCCCACATAAAAAACATTTGTGAGACAGATGTGGGGTCCCACGTAAAACCACTTGTGAGACAGAGTGCAGTCCCATGTAAACAAAAAACAGATAAAGCCAAAATCATTTGTTCTGCAGATCTGTAGAGGTCAGAGGTGTAATAATCTGCAGGATATACAAAACTATATGCTTTACCTGTTTGTGTTTACATGGGACTGCACATCTGTCTCACAAGTGGTTAACGTGGGACCTCGCATCAGTCTCACAAAGGTTTTTTTACGTGGGACTTCACATGAGATTTACTGTGTGAGAGAGACAGAAAAAAAATCACCCATCTTTCCCAGAGTCCTGAATGTTAAATGCCCATTCTAGTTACAAAGTATGTAGAGAGAGCGAGAAATTTAGATATAAACTCCAATAATTCCAATGACAGCTGAGAACCTCTCCCTTCTCCCAGCTCACTCAGAATGAATCATCACGTGCACACTTTGGGGGCGTGTCTGCAAAGAGTGAAGATACTCCCTGCTGGGAGGAGAAACACGCCCCTCCATTTCACAAGCTCTGCTTGGCAACTAGCATAAAAGGAGGCCAACTGTTGTAACGAGACAATCCCTATAACAGTGTCTACAGTGTCACTGATTGTGATATACTTATGATCTCACTCAATGTATATTTTTCCTGTTAAAAGGTGATATCTAAAGTTTTTTTGTCTTTTTAACGTTTTATAAAAACTGTATGTACACAGGAGCATTTTTAAATTCTATATTAAAAGTTAAATTTGAGCTTGTTAAAAGATCATTTTTACAATGATTATAGCAGCTTTTTTAGCAAACATAATGTACGGTCACCAGAGACTTTGAATATGTATTAGCATAAAAACTACAAGAAAGCATATTAGGTATATTGTCCTCTGACCACAATTCAGACTATCTCGTCTTTCATATATGCTCCTTTGGATAGATGTCGACTGTGAAGGGACTTGCAAGGCAGAATAAATTTCCACGTTTGCTCCTATTTGTGCCCTTCCTGAGTAATAGGGTGATCGCTGTGAAAATGTTAAAAATTTCAACTACTACCTCATGTTATTTTTTAGTATACATTTTTGCCTTGTAATACTGGGAAGCAAGGGGTGTTAGTATTTTGTAATAGGCACTTATGGTGGGAATATGCTGGGCAATAATCAATAGAGGTCACGCACACCAGGGAAAATACGGAAAAATCTAGGGTGGCTGGATCCGGCATATACTAAATAGAAAAAGATCCACGGCACTCCAATGTGATGCAAGTAGTATCAAGATTTATTACAGGAGTGGTAGTGTCGGCCCTACCACTCCTGCATCAGATGACTCCGTGGGCTCCCATTTACTCCCTCCTAAGTTCCTAACAAGTGCTTTCCTCCTCCTTTTCCCACAGACCACCAAAATATCTCAGCACCTACAGACTTCCTGCTTCTCATCCTTTACTGGGCCATACACTCCCACTTCCAACCATGACCTGCTGCCTATTGATCATTGATGTCTCTTGAGAAAGGCAGCTTATGCCGAAACGTTGACAATCGACATCTGACAATCGACATCTGTGACATTTGTAACACCTGACATCTGTGACATTTGTTGCATGCTTGTACACTTATGCAGTAATCTGGTTCCACTAAAAATACATTTGTATGTCCTATCGACCTAATACTTGTAATAAATCTTGATACTACTTGCATCACATTGGAGGAGTGCCATGGATCTTTATCTATTTGGGAATATGCTGGGCAACCTGCTCAATGAAATAGCATAGGCCTCATCAATTGGTTGTAACTCAGCATGGTGCACCACATGTAATCGTATGACTAATACTCTATACAAGTCTTATTTATATGCAATTGTAATAGTACCAATTAACCCTCTCACGGATAGTAGACTTGTAAGTGGTTATCAGGGCCGGGACAAGGCATTTTGGTGCCCTAGGCAAATACAGCCAATGGCGCCTCCCTCGCTCCCCCAAAAATTGCAACCCCCCCACACTAATTCCTCTCACCCCTGCGCCAGGTCCTGTCTCTAATTTTCTGCATATTCCACAAAGCTCCTGTCCATTTCCTCAGCAGTCACTGCACAATGAAAATCAGCCCTGAAAATTTGCTTTTTCAAAATCGCTCACCTCCGTATGACAGTGCAATACCTTATAAATAACAGCACCAAATAATACACCTATACATGGAGCAAATATACCGGACAAATCATTGTTTCTAAAAACACTCCTACAAAACCAAGACCCAAAATTATTACTATTAAGAATCAAATAATCCTGCCAGACCCTGACCAAACGCAACCCCCACATGTTACTATGAGCTGTACACAGGCTCTGATTACATATACCACCGCCATACAGTGACCATATAGTGGTAGATACTAGTTGTATGTAGGCTCAGGACGAATATAAGTGATTACACTGACGTTACATTTAGTGACTTACAGGAGACGCCTTTTCTGATCAAAGTCATTCACTTTCCCTTTTCTTCTCCATCCGGTTCACACCTTCATGCTGGTTTCTCCCAGCCACGACTCATCCCTGCAGATTTGGACACAAATATTTTAGAATTCTCACATTTCCAGTAACTCCTTAATTATAGGTCCCCTCAGTTAGACAGGTATATATGTCCCCTCAGATAGGAAGCTATATAGGTCCCTGCAGCTAGACGGTATATATGTCCCTCAATTAGGCGGTATATATAGGTCCCCATCAGTTAGGCAGGTATATTATATGCCTCTCAGCCAGGCAGGTAAAGTATTTATAATAAATATATATCTAATTTTATATATATTTTATATCTACAATATATATATTATATTTTATTTTATATATATATATATAATATATATATTATATATATTATATATATGTCTCCTCAGTCAGGCAGGTATATAGATATTGTCCCCTTAGGCAGGTAGGTATATAAATATAGGGGCACTCAGGCAGGTATATAGATATAAGGTCACTCTCAGGCAGGTATATAGATATAGGGGCACTCAGGCAGGTATATTGATATAGGGGCACTCAGGCAGGTATATAGGGGCACTCAGGCAGGTATATAGGGATAGGGGCTCAGGCAGGTATATAGGGGCACTCAGGCAGGTATATAGCTATAGGGGCTCAGGCAGGTATATAGGGGCAAACAGGAAGGTATATAGCTATAGGGGCTCAGGCAGGTATATAGGGGCACACAGGCAGGTATATAGCTACAGAGGCTCAGGCAGGTATATAGGGGCTCAGGCAGGTATATAGGGGCACAAAGGCAGGTATATAGCTATAGGGGCTCAGGCAGGTATATAGGGGCTGAGGCAGGTATATAGCTAGGGGTTCAGGCAGGTATATAGGTGCTCAGGCAGGTATAAAGCTAGGGGCTCAGGAAGGTATATGGGGGCTCAGGCAGGTATATAGGGGCACTCAGGTATATAGGGGCTCAGGCAGGTATATGGGGGCACTAAGGCAGGTAAAAATAACAACATTGATACTTACCTTACCTGCTTCCCAGCCATGTGCTCCTCTTCAGGCCACGCCTCAAGCGCCGGAACGCTCCTCCGGCAGCTCCTCGGGCACACAGCCTATGACGGGCTGTGCGTCTGAGGAGAGGCAGCGTCGCGATGAGATCACTTCATCGCGACGCTGCCCAGCTGAACAGCACGGGGCCGCGGCGGGTCCTCAGCGCTATGAGGACCCGGCGGCAGTCCGACACTGTCTGCAGAGCAGGGAGTGCTCGCTCTCTGCTCTGCAGAAGCCCTCAGCTGTATGTGCGTCCAGCGGACGCACATACAGCTAAAGAGGCCGACGGCGCTCCAGGCCCATGGCAGCGGCCTGGAGCCCGGCGAGATTTGGGGCCCCTGTCGGCGCCCCTTAGGGACAGGCAGAGGTAGGCACACTAGGCGATCACCTACCTCTGCCTACCCATCGTCCCGGCCCTGGTGGTTATCATTATTTTTGTACTTGATCGATCTTCTCTATATTGTATTGTGGCTTTTCTCCAAACTTATGTGAACTGGTTCTTATCACATGTACATTTATATGCTCAGCAATTGCTCCATACCAGATAGGTATGTGAACAATTGTTCATACATATTTTGCACCTGTGCAACTTATCCCATGTAGCACTGGGGCTTTTATTGCCTTCTACTGTAAATATTTTTTTTCTCCAGCCATTAAGTGTACCGCGTATCCATGTTTTTAGGTAATGTCCCATTTTTCTGTGATCTCATGCTAGCTGCAAACAGTATATATTGAATTTACCGATTACAGTCTCACTTGGCATCTGGCATTTGAACAGATCATATAACTAGCCGACAGAGAAAAAAAATAGCGTTGTGTGGCAACCACAGATACAAGTTAGTATATCTGAGGGGACATTGACATGACAAATAGAATTTACTTGTCGTATTCTGCCATTGAAAACCACGTTGTTTGATGTGTTTTCAACAAGTAGTTCACATGCTTCTTACATATTGATTTAGGGTCATTTTTCAGATTTGCTTTACTTGTGCTTTACAGTCAGAAAGAAGTCCCATTCATGTCTAGGTGGTTTTGGACACAGATTCACATTAAAAACCCCATACAATTGTTTGGGTGCATATTACTTGAGGTTTTTAGCCATCCCTATTCACATCAATAGTTTTTCGCGTAGAATGCAACCAAAGAATAAACACCTTTGCGGGATCCATGGCTGGATCTTAATGTAACGCCCAGGATAGTGGATCTTCTGGACTACCGCTAGCGATGGTGTAAGCCACGCTAGGAAGCAGAGTCTAAGTAGGTCCCGGTTTTAACCAGAGCCCGCCACAAAGCGGGATGGACTTGCTGCTGCGGGAGTCTACCAGGTCGCTACCCCTGACGTGACTTGCTTGCGGTGGCGGCCAAGGGTGAGCGTGGTACAGAATCGTGAGACGTAGGCATAGTCGGGGACAGGCGGCAAGGTCAGGGCAGGCGGCAAAGGTTCAGAGCCGATAAACGTAGGCAAAGGTCAGTACACACGGCAAGGCAGTAAACACACAGGAACGCTTTCTCTAGGGCACGGATGCAACAAAGATCCAGCAGGGAAGTGACGTGGACACATACACTATATAGGGTCAGCGCCCGGAAATATCCAATTACCGGTGCGCTGTCCCTTTAAATTCACATGAACGAGCGCGCGCGCACTAGGGGGCGCGTGTGCGCATTCTGGCCGGCAGGGAGAGGGAAACACAGGTGCGCCCACGACCCGCGGACTGGGACGCGACGCCACCCGTTACAATAACACATTATCCTCTATTGTGTTGATTACTTTACAGAACTTAGTTTCATCTGCAAAGATCGATATTCTACTGTGCAAACCATGTGTAAGATCATTAATGAAAATATTATAGAGGATAGGGCCCAATACCGATCCCTGTGGTACCCCACTAGTAACAGGGATCCAGTCTGAGTATGTACTGTTAATTACCACCCTTTGTTTTCTATCACTAAGCCAGTTGCTTACCCACTTGCACACATTTTCCCACAGTCCAAGCATTCTCATTTTACTTACCAACCTTTTATGTGGCACAGTATCAAATGCTTTAGAGAAATCTAGATATATTACATCCAATGCTTCACCCCGATCCAGTCTAGAACTAACTTCCTCATAGAAGCTGATGAGATTAGTTTGACAAGACCGATCCTTCATAAACCCATGCTGGAACGGCGTTATACATTTATTTTCAGTGAGATCAGGATAGCTTCTCTATGAAAACCTTCCAGCATTTTACCAACAACAGAGGTTAAATTTACCGGCCTATAGTTTCCAGGATCACTTTTTGACCCCCTTTTGAATATTGGCACCACATTTGCTATGCTCCAATCCTTTAACATACCCCATTATTAGACAGTCCATAAATATTAAGAATAGGGGCCTATCTATGAAATTACTTAACATTTAAGTTGGCTTTTACCTCATCCCTCTGCTCATCAACAGAAAGGTCATCCTCCTTGGTAAATACAGTGGAGAATTTTTTTTTAATAGGTTTGCTTTTACTCATCACCCTCTACAGTCTCTCCCTCAATACTTTTCAAAGGGCCAACATTTTCTGTTTTAATGTTTTTACTATTTATATAATTAAAAAAATATTTCGGGGTTAGTATTACTTTCTATGGCAATATGTCTTTCTGTGTCCAGTTTTGCTGCCTTTATCATTATTTTACATATTTTAGTTTTTTCCTTATAGCTTTTTAGTGCCTCTTCACTGCCCTCCTGTTTTAGTAGTTGAAAAGCTTTCTTTTTGTTATTTATTGCCTCCTTTACATCTCTGTTGATACACATTGTGTTTTTACCATAAGGAATGTACCTCTCACAGTCGGCACCTAAGTTCTTTTTAAAAATATCCCATTTATTATTTGTTCTGCAATTTTTAAACACCTTGTTCCAGTCAATACGGTTTAGGTCCTCCCTATGCAGAATAAAATTAGCCTTCCTAAAATTCAGTGTTTTTTTCAGTGTTCCTCGACAAAAAACTCTATTGAAGGATAAATGGAAATTTATTATATTATGGTCACTATTTCCTCAGTGCCCCTCAACCTGTACCTTTGTTACTCTGTCAGATCTATTAGTGAATATTAAGTCTAGAAGGGCCTTTCCTCTAGTTGGTTCCTGCACCATTTGGGAAAGGTAATTATCTTTAGTTATTGACAAAAACATGTTGCCTTTATGAGAGCTACAGGTTTCAGTTTCCCAATTTATGTCTGGGTAGTTAAAGTTGTTCATAATAACAACCTCATTCTGATTAGCCACCTTATCTATTTGCCTGAGGAGTATATCTTCGATGGGTTCTGTTATATTTGGGGGCCTATAGCAGACCCCTATTAGAATTATATTATTGTTGTTGTTACCACCATGTATATTTACCTATAACAATTCCACATGTTCATTACCTGTATCTATATCTTCCCGCAGTGTTGGCTTAAGACAGGATTTTACACAGAGACATACACCTCCCCCCTTCCGGTGTTTACGATCTCTTCTAAATAGACTGTAACTCTGTAAGTTAACCACCCAGTTGTAGTTCTTGTCCAGCCATGTCTGAGTTATCCCCAGTATGTCATATTTTTCTTCAGCAATAGTTATCCTTGTACAAGTGTCTCATTAGAATGACTGCATTTTATATTAACCTTTACAATGCAAATTAGCTATAAAGCTATAGACAACTGTACTATCCCAGCTAACTGGGATCCATTTATTATATGTATATTCTATGTTCTAGCTGTTTTATACCATGTTTGATGTGTATATTGCCACCATGTAATCACTGTTTGTATATGGTTATGTAAGATATTGATGATGTAATTCCTATATGCCTTTGCTGTCTGTCACGCCTCCTGTTCTGTGAGGTCACATCCGGTCACCGGTCATCGCTCAAGGTACAGTCAGTAAAACTACCTGAAGTATATCTACTGCATCTTCCTCACTGACTCTCCAAATGCAACTGGTGTCGCTGGGGAATGAATATACTGAGTTCACTATCTACCATTCGCTTGTATAGAGATTGCTGCTCAAATTCATCAAGGACTTCTCTAATGTACATCAGTGGCAGAATAGTCAAATCAAATTTAAATCTGCAGTATCTTTATGTTACACATAGTCTGCAAGCAAGCACAAAGCTGTCTGACATCTTAACCAGCATTTGGCTTCTCAACACCAGTGAGCTAAGCTGCTGTCCTGTCTTAGAGGCAGTACCATCTGAACAGAGAATGTCCATAAAATTCTTTGTGGATTCATCTGTTGCTGGAACTAAGCACGTGCATCCTGTTTCCAAACACTCAGACCTAGAGGAAGCAGATACAACAAAGTCCAAAAATGAGTGGTGAGGAACCTATAAAAGTACATCTCCAGCTGGTCGAAGGGATTCGAGGATCCCATTTGTGTAGAACATCAGGAGTGTGGTACCAGAATAGCAATATTTTATACAAGTTTTCTTAATAGGTAGTTCACATTAACGATTTAGACACTTCCTTCCATATGGCCTGCCAGGTGGTAAAGAGAATGAGTCTACCTAAATATAAATCCCATTTTTCCATGTATGTATGGGAGGGGCTCTGATCTGGTGAAGTAAACTTTATGGGACCAAGGAGGTTATTCGTGTCAGGGATAGACATTGAGTGCCAAAGATAAGCATTGAGGTGGATAGGGGCCATCCATAATTCTTCGATTTCTATTCACTTTGAGTGGGTTGGCAAAGTTGTCCAGTCAGGGATACAGTGCAAATAGGCGGTCCAGTAGTAATAAAGCAGATCAGTTATCAAATCACCTGTTTACTAGTCATCATGACATCCTTGGCCACCCTATGCCTACCCCAAGCTCAGATAAATTGGAGAATGACTGCCTGAAGGGATCTCAATTCGCCCAGTGGTGCTGCCACTGAAAGGGGTTCAAATAAATAGAGGAGTTTTGGCAAGATGGTCAGCTTAACCGAATTAATTCTGCTAAAGAGACATAAGTAAAGAGTCCCATTTGTGGAGTAAGCTCTTTAGTTCCTTAAAAAGGGGAGGAAAGTTAGCATTGCAGAGTGACTCGTAGCGGTTGGTAATTTGAATACCTATATATTTGAGAGAGTGAACTTGCCATCTATAAGGGAAAATACTTTTGACAAAAGAGTAAGTGTCTGGTGGAAGGTTAATAGGAAGAGCCTCTGTCTTGGAGACATTAACCATAAATCCCGAGAACTTACTAAATAGCTCTAGGAGGGAGTGAAGGGTGGGGAGAGTACCATGTAGGTCAGTTAAATTTAGGAGAATATCGTCTGCAAATAAGGAAAGTTTAAATTCTTTGTCTTGCACCATGATCCCCTTGATATCTAGACTGGACCTGATGGAGACTGTGAGGGTTGAATGCAAAAAGTGGACAGGAGCAAAGGGCATCCCTGCCAGGTATCGTTCTTAATTGGGCTAGATGTGCAATGGGAAAGTTTAATTGACATGGATGGGGAGAAATATATCCCCTTAATGGCTGTCAGAAAGGAGCCATATAATCCAAAAGTCACAAGCGTCTCAAACAGGAAAGGTCAGCTCAGCCTATTAAATGCTTTTTCAGCGTCTAGGCTCAAAAAGAGGGCCTGTCCTGCATCAATATTGAAGGCATCAACCAGATCAATAGTCCTCCTCGTGTTGTCGCCACCTTGATGAAAAGGGACAGAGCCAACTTGATCCTTACTGATTAATTAGGGTAACCAAATATTCAATCTGTTTTCTAAAA
Organism: Phyllomedusa bahiana; assembly: GCA_025379985.1. Classification (NCBI taxonomy): domain Eukaryota; kingdom Metazoa; phylum Chordata; class Amphibia; order Anura; family Hylidae; genus Phyllomedusa; species Phyllomedusa bahiana. Next base: position 27,618 of record JAODAL010029467.1, on the reverse strand, counting down.
TTTGTGTGAATTTTTTGTGGTTGGAATTGAGCAAAGCAATGGGCCTATAATTTGCGCTGGGTTGTTGTCTGTTTTATGGATAAGGATTATGTGGGAATGGGGCATAGCACCCGGTATGGGAGATGCCCCCAGAAATGAATTAAAAAGAGAGAGCATGTAAGGTCTCTGAAAATACTTTATAATATAAAGTTGAAACTAGAAGTTTACATACACTATATAAAAAGACACATATGCCTGTTTTTCTCACTATCAGATATGAAATCAGAATAAGCCTTACCTGTTTTAGATCAATCAGGATTACCAAAATTAGTTATATTTGCCAAATGCCAGAATAATGAGAGACAGAAGTTTTTAAGGCATTTTTATTAATTTCTGCAAAATCAAAAGCTTACATACACTAGGATTATTATGCCTGTGTGTAACATCATCGGAAAGTCTAAATAAATCAGACAAGATATGAGGAAGAGAATTGTGGACTTACATAAGTCTGGAACATCCTTGGGTGCAATTTCCAGATACCTGAAGGTGCTTTGTTCATCTGTACAAACAATTATAGTCAAGTACAAACAAGATGGGAATGTTCATCTCTGAGACACAGAACTCGTCTCAGGAAGGAGACGAGTTCTGTGTCTCAGAGATGAACATGCTTTGGTCCAACATGTCCATATCAACCCAAGAACAAAAGCAAAAGACCTTGTGAAGATGCTGACGGAAGCTGATAAGATTGTATCATTATCCACAGTGAAACGAGTACTGTATCAACATGGGCTGAAAGGCCTCTCTGCTAGGAAGAAGCCATTACTCCAAAAGAAACATATAAACGCCAGTTTAACCCCTTAAGCCGAACGCCTGAAAAGTAGTTAATGACCAGAAATTTTTTTTTGGTTTTTGCCTCCTTGCGTTTCAACAGTCACAACTTTTATATGTTTTCAATGATGCAATTGTATGAGGACTCGTTTATTCGGGACATGTTGTACTTTTTGGTGGAATAGTTTAAGTTCACTTATAAATTATTGCAGAATTTTTTCTATTTTTTTTTAACTTTTTTTTTTACTTTTTTTTAAACCATTCACATTTCACACTTAACTTGTTAGATGAATTTTACAGGTTATTATGGTCATATGGATATATGATATTTGTAGGGGTTTTTTTGTGTGTAGTGTATGCACAATGACTTTTTATTAAATATTTATTTTTATTTTCTTATTTATTGTATTTATTTTTTTCCTCACTTTTTATGTTTTTTTTTTTACTTTTTTTAAAAATCGCATGAAGGGATAACTGTTTTACATTTTTTTTACACTTAGTAATGTATTAGCCTATTCATATATGCTAATAAATTATAATCTTTGTCAGTTTGACACAGGCAGCAATCAAGACAGTACACAGTCTGCCCTGATTGCTTTGATACACAGACAGCCCTGGGGTCACTCTAGATTCCAGGGCTGACTGAGCAGCCATTCTCCGGGCTCTGTCGGGTCACTGGGTGTCCCGATCACCTGACAGAGCAGGGGAAAGCCCTTTGATTGCGCTCCAGTCACTGATTTCAGCAATCAAAGGGTTAAGCACTGGGGAGCAGAGGTTTTCTTCACTCCCCGGAATTTGTTCTGTTTCTCAGAGATGAACGTGCTTTAATCCAAAATGTGCATATCAACCCAAGAACAAAAGCAAAAGACCTTGTGAAGATGCTGATGGAAACTGGTAAGATTGTGTCATTATCCACAGTGAAACGAGTACTGTATCAACATGGGCTGAAAGGCCACTCTGCCAGGAAGAAGCCATTGCCCCAAAAGAAACATATAAACGCCAGTTTAACCCCTTAAGCCAAACGCCTGAAAAGTAGTTAATGACCAGAACATTTTTTTCAGTTTTTGCCTCCTTGTGTTCCAACAGTCACAACTTTTTTATGTATTCAATGACGCAATTGTATGAGGCCTCATTTTATTCGGGACATGTTGTACTTTTTTGTGTAATAGTTTAAGTTCACTTATAAATTATTGCAGAATTTTTTTCAATTGTTTAACTTTTTTTTTGAATTTTTTACACCATTCACATTTCACACTTAACCTGTAAAATTCATCTAACAAGTTAATATTACGGTCATATGGATACCTGATATGTGTAGGGTTTTTTTGTGTGTAGTCTATGCACAATAATTGTTTATTAAATATTTATTTTTATTTTCTTATTTATTGTATTTATTTTTTCTACACTTTTTATGTTTTTTTTTAACTTTTTTTTAAAAATCACATGAAGGGATAACTGTTTTACATTTTTTTTTACACTTGCATTCATATATGCTAATACATTATTATCTTGTCAGTTTGACACAGGCAGCAATCAAGACAGTACACAGTCTGCCCTGATTGCTGTCTTGATACACAGACAGCCCTGGGGCCACTCTAGATCCCAGGGCTGACTAAGCAATTCTCGGGGCTCTGTCGGGTCACTGGGTGTCCCGATCATCCGACAGAGCAGGGGAAAGCCCTTTGAGTGCGCTCCGGTCACTGATTTCAGCAATCAAAGGGAGCAGAGGTTTTCTTTGTTCCCGGCACTTGCACAGGCTGTTCTGGGAGCATAGCTGTGTAGTACAGCCCTGTTCTCAGGTCTGCTGCGGCACTGTATAAAATTCCTACCAACTATTGTGAGAAGCTTATGAAAGAATATCCGAAATGTTTGACCCAAGTCATACAGTTTAAGGGCAATGCTACCAAATTCTAATGAAATGTATGTAAATGTTTGATTTTGCAGAAAGTAATAAAAATGCCTTAACAAAATTGTATCTCTCTCATTGTTCTGGCTTTTGGCCAATATAAATAATTTTAGTAATCCTAATTGACCTAAAATAAGTAAGGTTTATTCTGATTTCATGTCAGATACAGTAGTGAGAAAAACATGCATATGTTTCTTTTTATATAGTGTATGTAAACTTCTGGTTTCAGTTGTAGGTAGGGAAGGCCATCCAGGCCAGGTGCTTTTATGGCTGGAAGATTCCCTATAACCCCCAAGTGCATTAAGAGAGGTAGAGGCCTTAGGAGGGAGAGCGAACAGAGGACAAGATTGAAGGATATCCCTAATAAACTTCTGTGAATCCTCACTCCTCTGTGGGAGGTCTGATGGTAATTAATAATGCTTGGAGAAGAAGTCAACAAATAATTTGGCAATAGAGTTTGGATCATAAAGGAGTGTTCCCTCCCTATCACACAGAGCTTGGGGCATGGACTTTGCAGTCCTCTTTGTGAGTTGCCTGGCCAGGATAGTGTGGGCCTTATTGCCATATTCATAAGAGGTGAGATTCCCTTGGGGCACAGGGCTCTATGTGCACAATCCAATCTGAACATTTGAGGAGAAGAGTCTCCCAGTATCTGATGAAATACAGAGTCCAGAATCTGTTGTATATTTATATCCCTCTGGGCCTCAGGAACACCTCTGACCCTTATATTATTCCTGCGACCACGGTTGTCTAGATCTTCAATTTATCTCAGCTAGTCTCTAACTGCAGAATTTGGGAGGAGACGGTGGGATGCAGCTGAGCAAGGTATTTGTGGGTATTGTCGGGATCCTTCTGTAGCATTTCCACTCGAGATGCCATTTGCTCAAAATCTTGTCTGAGACCGGCTATCTCCTCTCTAAGCAGGGTTTTCAAATCATCTTTAGTGGATAGCTGATGAAAGAGGTCAATCCATGGATAGGGATCTGTAAGATGTAGGCTGTGTGGTGCAGGAGAGAAACTTGGTGACCTCTGCAAGGATAGATTCAGAGAGGGGGTGGTGACCCAGGTCTCATGGTGTCAGAGCATGCGGAGGCTCTGTATAACGGCTGAGCTGTTGCACTCTGGGGTCCCTGATGCGAGGTTGTCAGCGTGCTTGTGGCTATAAGGGAATGCTGGTGTTTCACCCCCATAGTTGCCAAAGTACTGTACAGTGGCAGGGGAAATGGCTGCACAGCAGACAGGAGAGTTGGTGAGCGAGGTGATGTCTGCCCTGTCAGTGTCTGTACCTGTTGTTGCGCTTTGTCTCCTGGTGCTGTAGGGGTGATTCCCAGCTGGTGACATGCTGCTGCTTGGGCTCTCGTCTCCGAGCAGTGCGGTGTTAAGAGAGCCTCGCGCTCAATATTAGCTGCCGCTGGATTGCAGGAGGAGGGTTCAGAATTGAGGATGGATGCAGGTTGTATTGGCGCCGGACCAGTTTTAGATGCTGCGTGCCACAGGCTCCTGGCAAGGAAGGTATCTAGGGCCGTCTGAGCCACTGGTATGGACTGAACTTTCCCTGGGGTCTTCCTGATGGTGGATGGTCTCCTTTTCCCCATCTAAAGGGTAATTTGCTGTAGGGAAGGCTTGTTTTATGTGGCTTTCAGGCTGAAGCTCCTTCAGTGTGCTGCCATCTCTAGTGACTTCCTGTCATGTCCCCAGTGTGTTTATTTTTTCTTAAGGAATATTTTAATGTGTCAAATTTATTGAAGAACAAATTGTATGGTCTAAAAGTGTGATTAAACCATTGCAGAAGATTAGAGAGAACTTTGAAGCAACTAGAGACGAGCTCTGGGACAATCTAGATGAACTATAGGAAAGAGTTGAACAGTATATAACAGCTCTTCCATGCTATAACAATGACGCAGCGAAGTTAGCCACAAGTTTGAATCGTTTATCTGCTGCTTATGATCGCTACCAGCGACTGTCTGCAAAGTTTATCATGTTCCTGAGTAGCTCTGATTTTGATGATGCTTCAGCAGAGCTAGCTGAGAGATAGACTTTCCTTCAAGGAAAAGAAGCCTTAGTACAAGATGCCAAGGATAATGCAGAACTCCGCATCACACACTTACAGGAAGTTAAGTCACATTGATCAGCTTCCACTAAACATCAGATGACCTTGGTCCTGAAGGTCAGCATTACATGACAAGCCTATAGAAATCTGTGCAGATGTGTGATGACCCAGAGGGGGCAGCGGAGAGGTTGAGGGCAGTAGTGAAGGCTATGGTGACAGTGGCTCTCACCTTGAACCGCTCATGCTACCCTGGAGCACTACAGTGAAAAGGTAGTCTGCCTGTATAGGAGTAGGTGGTTTTCTTGCAGTGTTCCTCCGGGACACACTCTGTGAATAAGTTCCCTCTCCGGATGGTGGTTGAGGTGTCCTTGGTGTTGTCAGCAGAATAACAGACAGGAGGCAAAGTGGTTCAGTGCAAACAGTTCTGTCACTCCACACAAGTTGTTATACCCAAAAATAAGCCTTTCATGAAAACTCTTTACAGTATGTATGGGAAGCCTGTAGCCTGTGGCACCAAATCTACAATGCAGACGTTTTCCTAGTTTATATTCTCTGCAGAAGCTTTCTTGCTCACCCCAAGTGATCTGGTCTTCCCCCTTCCTAAACATCTCTGGCCTACTTGTTCTTGCTTAAATTTTTGGCGGTGTCTGGATCCAATATAAGTCCAGGGCTATACACACTTGGTTAAGCAACTCCACTGGACAACTAACCGTTAACTTCCCTCCTCCACCATGGGTACCTATATTTATATCCTCTGGCCACACCCTAGTTGCCTAGGTAACCACCACTCTGCTTCAGGCTTATACAGCACATTGACTTTCAGGTCATGGATCAACATCACAACTTAAAGGGGATGTATCGCTTCTTCAGTTAGGCTGTTCTCTTGAATCTTGATGCTCTCACTTCCTGAAATCCAGGGGCGTTTCTTCACCTCCCAGCTTTGTGTTTCTTAAGTGATGGGGATGACATCATCCCCTCTTCACTGTTCATGCTGGCTCCAGTGTGTCCCCACCCCCTCCACATATCACTGTCCCCTTCCTATGCAGTCTTATTTTGTAAGAGCTATTTACATACCACAGGCCTACATTCAGTCTAAAAAGTCTCCTATGAACTCAGCACTGATCTCTCACAGCTGGAGGTTTGCTACACTTGAATCCATCCAGAGCACAGATCCGTCTCCCTTCATGTTTACATAAGGCAGCGACGCACAATTCTGCTATTTTCTGATTGTAGCAGTAGCTGCAGTGTCAATGAGGAGTAGTTAGCTGTATAGAGTGAAATTTTTGTCGGTCCCTTACACCCAGGAGCATTAAGGCACCGGGCACAATTCTCCTGTTTTCTGATTATAGAGACAGCTGCAGTGTCAATGAGGAGGCAGTTAGCTGTATAGAGTGAAATTGTTGTCGGCCCCTAATTCTGAGTAAGAGGCAGGAATGCAAGCTCCATGAATATGGCTGTCTGGGGGCAGAACAGAATGTAAATTATTAGAGCCCTCAGCTAATGAAATGCAAGGAGGTGGGATCTGACTTTCCGACCAGCACTGGAGAAGTTTGTTTACAGAATAACGAAGATAAGGGACACTGTGAAAACAAGACAGCTTTGCTAATGACATCCAATTGCAAAGTTGCTTGTTTTCACTGTCCCCTTATTCTGAAGGCCATTTAATTAAATGATACAAACCCTTTAAAATTCTTATACACATCATCCTGATACAATATTTATACTGCATATAACAAATAATGGCTTCCTGTCAGAATTCGCTTACCTGGTCAGCTTTCAGCCTGCAGGGAGCAGCAGTCTGCAGCTGTTGATTATCCAGGTTTTCAATCACATCCAGAGAGATGCTCTTCTAGAGACTCTTGGAGTGACAGGCGTACAGCCACTCTGGACAAGGGGGGTGTCACATGGGCCAATAGGATGGCCAGGAGGCAGCACCATCAGCTAAGGGGGCATTGTCAGGGCACTCAATTCAAATCTCCTGGAATCTGGCTGCTGCCCCTGTAATATTTCCTGGGAAAAATAGAAAAAAGAGGCAGCACTATCAAAATTCAAACAGCATGTGAATTTAATCACCCATGTCTTTACAAATGGCGACGTTTCAGCTCTTCCATAATTGCATTTTCAAGCTGTGATATTTCCTGACTTGTCTTCACTTACCTGTACTTGTTACCTATCTATTTTTGTTTATCTGACATCAGCTTGTTTTCCTGACCTTGTTTTGCATCTTTTAGTGCCTTTGCGAATTATTTATTTTGTCAGATCCAAAGATCTTGCTGAACCAGAGTAAAGAAACCTCTATTAAAGATGTTTTCAGTCTCCAAGACCCTGACAATGATCCAGAAATTTGTCCTAAAGTAAGTACCCTTGTCACCAAGTCCAAGGAGAGGTCTGGCTTGGGTTGTCATTGCTTTGAACAGTGCTCCAAATGGCTAAATCTTGTACACACCATCACAAGGGGCAAGTTGGAGAAGTCATTAAGGAACCCTCTTATTATTCCAGGCTATCACCAAGCTACAATTCTGCTGATAGGACATTATCAAGAAAGGGATAAGCACCAAGTCAGTCAATAACCACACATAGGCTGATTACTTAAAGTGCATTTTTATTATCAAATTCAGTCAATATACAGGCAGTCCCCTACTTACATCGTTCCGACTTACAGACGTCCCCTAGTTACAAACGGTGATTTATGGGGCATGGCTGACATTCAACACTGAGTCACGCACCATGATAACCAAGTGCCAGCATGCCACAGCTGCACATGAGATACAGAACAGGTGAAATCTTCTAAAAAAGGGCACAGACAGCAAAACAAATGTAAAAACTGTTCCCTATACTATCCCAAATTTTTTTTTGCTGAAATTACATTTAATAAATATACCTGTTCCGACTTACATACATATTCAACTTAAGAACAAACCTACAGTCCCTATCCCGTTTGCAACCCGGGGACTGCCTGTATGTTCTCGTTTGCACAAATGTGACAGACAAAAATTAAAAATTTCTGCTGTATGTTAAAGCATTTCATACATAAACATATAACTTAGCTTTTTGTAGACCATTAATTTTTCAGTCTGTCTCAGCAAAGGCTTGCAACCAGCATCCATTTATTATATGTATATTCTATGTTCCAGCTATTGTATACCATGTTTAATGTATTTTCTGCCACTCTGTGACCACTTTTCATATATGTTTATTTAAGATATTAATGATATAATTCTAATATGCCTTTTCTTTCTGTCACTCTTCCTGTTCTGTGAGGTCACATCCTGTCTTTCTGCTGTATCTATCATGTGGAGCAGACGTTACACAGAAAATTTGTCTTGACCTCTATATGTCATCTCTGAAGGTACAGTCAATAAAACTACCTTGAGCACATCTATTGCATCTTCCTCACTGGAACTCTACATGCAACTGGTGAAGCTAGGGGATTGGGTACAGTGAGTTTACTATCTACCATTCGTTTGTACAGAGATTGCTGCTTACACTCATCAGGGACTTCAATACCGTACATCAGTGGCAGAATAGCAACAAGTTAAACTGACCTTGATTACACAGATTCTATACAAAATATTCAAAAAGTCTAAACAAAGTATAGTTCTTGTAGATGATTTTTCACATTTTATCTGATTATAATTTATATTGGAGTAGTTTATTTCAATCAGTGATAAAAACTACAATCAACTGGTATCAGAGAACAAGTCTGAATTAAAACAATAAGTGTGTTACTCATAGTTATAATATAATTAGAGTAAAAATGAAATACAGACTTGTAAGTGTCCATGACCTTGCAATCAAACCTGTCAATAAAAAGAGGCCAATTATAGCCATTTGATACCTGTAAGGCTGTAAGGGATATTAGAGATACAGAATTTAGGGGCATAGTATTCAATTGATCAATTGAGTAGACTTGTGACTTTATTCTTTAAACACTGTAGCAGAGATAAATTCAATTGTCCGCCACTCCATGCTATCTGCTGTGTGAAGGCTCTAAACCCTTAAATACAATATCATTATGTACAAGCAGATTCAAATTTTCCCAAAAATTAAAAAATTTTATTGAAAGTCCCAAAAATAAAAAGAATTCATCGTAAATTCGTTACTTGCGTTTAATAGGAGGCGATCCATAGGGGTGGCGGAAAACTCAATGACATTTAAAAACTGCGATCTGGATGCATAGCCCCGGCACTCCTCTTAGGGGCATCGTTTGACGGGCGGGCGGACGGGGGACCGAGTTTGGGGGGACCCCCTTTTTTAAAAAGCATGCTGTAGCTTACTTAGTATTTAAGGAAGCGCAAAAATCTACAATCTACATTTCCGAAATTCTAGCGGGAAAAAAAACTTCTTTCACAAATTTAATATTAATTATAAAAAGGGTCTAAGCCCCCAGCTCCGTTCATGCCAGTGGGCAAGTGATTCAAACTAGATCCATCTTGCTTAGTTGTAAAGAAGCATTTCAATCGTTTCATTTTCTTTCCCCAAAAACCTCCCCTTAATACACCCCTAAATCAGACACATTATTTTTTAATTTTCTAAAAAAAATTCTGGCACGCTCGTCTCTCCAAACTTCTTACTTCCCTCCTCTGTTTTACAACTTTGTTCCCAAAGCCAATCTAATTTCTGCGATGCCATTGAGCCTATTTTTTTTCGTCCCCATTGTCTGACCCCATATGCTTTCCCCCCAAAGGGCATTCAAAATATAAATACATTTTTTTGTATCGATGTAACGAGCTTTAAGGGGTTTTTACTTCCATTAGTTTTGTGATATTTGCCCGGGCCCTTTTTATTCCTGCAATTTTGAAAAAATTTGTACAGGGGGGGTCCCTTTCTTTCTGGATTCAGAAAAAAAAAAATTTTCCACTTTTTTTCCCTTTTAGTCACTTTTAACTATTGGTACCATTGTCGTCCCTTTCGATATAAAATAGGTAGATCTTTAAAAAATTTTCCAAACTTGTTATACTTTTAATTACTCCAAGTTTTTTAATTGCCTTTTTTTTATTTCACTGAGTGTCTAGGTAAAATAACAAAAGGGAAGTTTCTCCTTTATCTTTTTTTTTATGCTACTGAGTAAGGGAGAACAATTTTTTTACTAGTCTTGTGCTATTCTTCCCTATGTAAACCCATATATCCTCTTTCTTCAATTTTTTTAATAATTTTTGACTTGTTTGATAATTTGTTTTTGGAAAAATTCCCCCCCATCTTGTGCTGGCCCTTTTATATACCATCAAATATTTTTGGGGGAGTGATGCTTCTCTTGTGAGAACATTATTCTCTCGGTTGGGGTTTGTAAAAGGTAGTAGAGAATCTAACAAGATTTTTTCCTAATTTCCCCTTCAAGGTATGGATAAAATTTTTTTTTTTGTGGCAGTGAACTCAATAAGAGGGTGTATTTTATTAATTTCTCCAGAAAAAATTTTAATTTTTTGTCTTCCTTTCCACGGACAAAAATGTCTCCACAACCATACCAGGCCACCCATTGTGGTAGCCTGGGGTCTTTGAGTATGTTTTTTTCAAGTGCCCATAAACTATTTGCGTAGTAGGCACAATGGGGACCCCATGAGGTCCTTGTATCTGAAGTATATTTCTTCTCCGAATATGAAGTAATTATTTGTTAAAAAAATGTCTAACAGCATCATCAAAAAATTGATTTTTTGGTTGGTAAGTGTGGGATCCTCTCCCAGCGCCTCTCTTGCCGCCTGCATCCCTTCTCTGTGCGGTATGGAAGTAAATAACGATGTTACATCTAAGGTGCACATAATGCAACCTTCTACATCAGACAACGAGTCTAATATCTGTAAAAGTTGACCTGTATCTCTTAATGACTGTGTGTCTCTTTTTACAGCTTTCTGTAAGTACGAATCTACATATGTAGCTATTGGTTCTAACAGGGAACCTATCCCCGAAACGATAGGTCGTCCTGGTGGATTAGTAAGGGACTTGTGTATTTTTGGGACCAGATATAGGATGGGAACCCGTGGATATTTTCATGTTAACAGATCTTTAATTTTATCAGTAATCAGTTCTTGTTCCAGAGCTTCACTGAGAACTATCTCAATCATTTTGCTATATTCTGCAGTGGGATTTACGTCAAGTTTTTTATACACAGTATGATCACTCAACTGTGTAAGGGCCTCATTTATATACTGTGTTCTATCTTGGACAACAGTGCCCCCCCCCCCCCACTTGTCAGCTTTCTTGACAATAATAGAGTTATCTTTTTTTATCTGCTGCAAGGCTAGTGCCTCATCTCTGGTAATATTGTGTCTCTTTTTAATCCGACAACTTTCCCATTTTTCTGTTACCTCTGTTGTTACTACTTGTATAAACGCATCTAAGGCAGTACTATTCACCTCTGGATCAAACTGACTTCTCTTATATAGTTTTTTTGGAAGCTCACTATTCCCACCCATGATCTTTTTTGCATCCTGAAAAAACATTTTAATGCGTATTGATCTACAGAATTTATAAAAATCAACATTAAAGTCAAATGAAGACACTTCATTCACAGGGACAAAATTCAATTCTTTGTCGATAATTGCTTTCTGGGCATTAGTCAATTCTTTATGAGAGATATTGACCAACAATCCCTCAGTGTCCTGAATCTTTACTTTTTCTTTGATTTTACCGCAGCACGTTTTTCGCGTTGGTTTGGACCAGAGCTGCCTCCAGAGTCCGTTTCCCCACTTTGATTTCGTTGGTCTAAAAAATCAGATGCCTTGGAATTCTTTCTGGTGATGGATCTTAATTGCATGTGATTTGTAGTTGCTGCACCTTCAGATTCAGTACTGCTTTCCTCATTATTAGATCTCTTCATTCTTTCTTTCCTGTATCTGGTCTTAGCTCGATCCTCAGCCCATATGTACACACGGTTATGCAGGTAATCCCTGCTGTCTCTTTCAAATTTTCTTAATTTGGTCTGAAACAGTTGTAACTTTATTTTCTCCATTTGTGTTGCCAACTCCTGATTGACTTGTTCATAACGCTCTTCAGTCAAAGCTTTTTTAAACTCCTCATCCATAGAGGTGATGTCATTTCTTACTTTTTCTAGGTTCACCAGTAATCGCTGTATAGTGAGGTACATCAATTCAGTAGAATTATGGTTGCTGATGGCATACCAGCATTCACGATAGATAGGGTCATCTTGCATTAATATGGGTTGCAAAGGACTTCTTAGTCCTCTCGGGATTCGTTCATGTTTCACATATTGGGTTAGTGCTGAAGCATGTGAGACGAGACTTGCTTCTTTCTTTTTGAGCTGCTCAAGTTTCCTTTGGAAGTTAGTGGAGGATTTTTGCGGTTCCACCAATCCCAAGCCAGCTGCCTCTGCTTCTCTGATGATGTTAGCTCGTTCGTTCTCAGAGAACGAAAAGTAATCCGCTAGTATCATATATGAGTAGACTTGTGACTTTACCTAATTGAAGCTAACCTACAAAAGAATTGAATTCAACATCCAAGAACACTTATCCTTTACATATTTGTGAAGATTTATACAAGAGTTAATCAATCTGCAGGGATGAGCAAAAAGCTTAAGGGTGGGATCAGTATTTACTCCACTGAGCAGCTTCTAGTATAAAATTTGGGAAAATTCAGAAGTATGACATCTGTAACAGACACAACTGCTATCATTACTAAGTTACAGATGATAAATTTAGCAACACAGCATGGTTAGTCTTTATCTTGATGTTAAACATGTGAAAGAAATGTAGGCAGTGGCTGCATAGTTGTAACTAGTGTGGCGTCAAATTCAACCTGAATCCAAGCGATTTGGGTTGACCCAAATCCAGTTTTGGCAAAAATCAACTCTAACACTAACTTGGGATTTGGTACAACATCACTTCCAAATGCCATAACATAGGTTACCCCAATTTTATGGTAACCAGAAGTGACATCAAATGCAACATCCAATACCTTGTTCAATGTCACTTATGCTTACCGTAACATGGGTTATCCCTATGTTAGAGTGACTGGACATGATGTCGGTCAGATATTATATAGTAGGTCAGATATTGTACTGGAAGGGCCACAGAACCCCTAAATAATTTAGGATCAGAGTTTGGTTAGGAAAAGGAATGGGGTTAGAAAAAAATATTTTTCACAAGTTTGGCTGCATCGGTGTTGAACCGAACAGGGTATTTTTTTTTTTTTTTTTTATGTTTCCAAAGGGGTATTATATGTTTATGGTGAATCTCAGTACAAGGTATAAATGTGTGAATGGACAGCATTACACCTAGAACTGTTGCTATGACAAACAGGCTTTATCTGTCTAGAGGGAAAAAAGGGTTTTACCATGATTACATACAGGTATTCTTTACTGTAACAACAGTAAGAATATGGAACTCTCTGCCACAAGATGTTGTGATGTTGGAATGATTGAATAAGTTCAAGAAGAGCCTTAATACTTTTTTTAAAAAATATTTTACAAAATATGAGTACTAGATTTTTTGGGAGATGGTACATACAACTAGGGCTTGCTTATGAATGCCATATTTAGAAGGATCAACATATTAAGCTTATAGGTTAAAACTGGCCAACAGTAGGATATAACTTTTTTTATCATTGCAGGAAGAATAGGAGGAGGGAAAGTGGCTTGCAAGTTGAGAAAGAGGCTTTTTTCCCAATAAGATATATTACATTTTTATTATTTCTCTTGTCAGTCCAAAACATGAAGGTGCAAATTCTTCTATAATACTACTATAATATAATATTCTTTGGGCTACATGTATGAAAACTGTCTAGGTCTAAGACTTTCTTTGTTGCCCATAGCAATCAATCAGAGCTCCCCTTTCATTTTATATAGTGCTCCAAAAAATGTAAGGGGAGCTCTAATAGGTTGCAATGGGCAACAAAGAAAGTCTTAGGCTATGTCTCCACTGCACAGCATTACGTATCTTCGGCGCTTTTAGTTTTTAAAAGCGCCGAAGATACGATCGTTCCTGCAGCTCCATAGACGGCAATAGAAAAGACATCCTGCAGTCTCCATAGATTATCTTTTCTCCACTTGTCTTCTGGTGCCGGCGTATTATCCAACATGTTGTATAATACGCCAGCGCTTTTAGTTTTCTTGCCGAGAAGCATAACAAAAAACACGGTCCTGTATCGGAAAAAATATGGCCGATGCAGTGGAGAAATAGCCTTAGAGCTAGACAGTTTTCATACATGCCCCCCTTTATCTCTTTTATGTTCCACAATTTTGATTTGCCAGTACTGTATGAAGTTGTCCTAGTAAATTAAAAAAAATCTGGTATCTCAGCTGACAATTCCTGTGTTTGATATTTTTGGCTCTTCAGCTACTTTTGATTTACAACATATTCTGAAACACCACCACTAAATCTATGTCTGACACAAATGTACTGACTTGGGGATCTATGTGAAACATCCATAACAGACCTGCAACTTATGACTACAGTATTATCACAGTGATTATATCATTACAACAGATAGCCTGTACCAGACGGCAGTCAAAGGACCCAACTGCCTGGCAAGGTCACAGGAAAAGATGCGTTCTTTTATTTTACTTAGTGCAAACTGGAGCTATTAATTACGGTGCCAATGGTGGGGCTAGTTACTGGCCTATTTACAGGCTGCGTGCCTACATAATGGGTGATTGTGGTACCTACCTACCAAATAAGGGCATCCACCTAAATAATGTATGCCTGCTAAATAAAAGTTTTCTTACGTACTATACGGGACACAAAAGACGATTAGAATTGCAACAACTGAATGAACAAAGGGGGGGCTTTTCTATAGGGGTGCATAGAAAGGGGGCTATTACTGTGTTCAGGAACAAAATGGGGTCCTATATCTGTATGTGGCACAAATGGGGATACTGCCACTGTGTTAGGGAACCAAGAAAGGTATTATAACTGTTTCGGGCAATAGAGATGGGTATTTTGCATACAGAAAGGGGATAGAGCACATGTCAAACTCAGGTACCTGGGTTAAATAGGGACCTCTACTTCATTTTATGTGGCTCACGGTTGCTTAGACATAGTGAACAGGGATGGAATGGCTCTGAGAGCCCTACCCAGGCACCCAAGCCACCCTCCAAGATAGGAAGCTCTTTGCTAAAGATTATACAAGCTTAAAGGACATCTTAACCAATGACTAAATAACGCACCATAACATCTTTGGTGGAACCCGAGGTGTAACAGCCACCCAGAAAAAAGTGCATATGGTGCCTCAGGTTATTTAACAATATATATAAAAAAATGTACTTTATACCATCTTACAGTTACAAACAGCCAGTTGGGGGCAACCATAATGCTGATGTGGCCCTTTGTGAAAAGGAGTCTAATACCCTTGGTACTGAGGGTGCTGAAAAAATGAGAAGTCTAAGATGTTTATGAGGCACATTCTGCAGAGATGGATTGTGTTTGAAAGAAGTGTTCATTGTGGTTTGAACCAGGTAGAGAAGAAAAGGGAAAGTGAATGACTCCAATCAGAGAAGAATTCTGTTAGTCACATGATAAAACAATACTATAATTCAGGCTGACTGCATATCAAAGCACATAATCGGCATGGTGGAAATTTTCAATTCACTTAAGTGATATAAAAATCAATGCAAAAAATCTGAACAGCTATTTCAGCTATAGTCGCATCAATTTGGTAAGAAGTAGAACCTGTAGTATACTCATCCTCTTTAAAGATTACTCTAGCAAAGATCTATAACTAATTTTCAGAAGTCTATGGAGAGGTAGAACCATCAGCACCTCCGTGCTGCCAAACCAAGCGGCGTTTCAGAGGACACGCCTCTTTTCTCAAGCTTGCCAATTGCATGCTTTTATATGGATTCAGGCTTGAAGGAAGCACATGGTGCTGTAGTTACGTGGAATAGGTTAGTGTATGCTAAAAAATGCAGACTGACTGGTCAGAACTGATATTTATGGTCACGTTATAGTGGTTATATTAGTTAGTATAATGGTGGAACAGTACAGTGGTATTAATGGTGCTATTGGCCTTAATATATTGGAATTTGTCCAGTACATAGAGTAATCATGTTTGGAAACTGTGTAACTATTATTTAGAGTTTTATTATCTTGCACATAAAATCATCTAGCTATATTAACATTTATCTTTAAAGATCCTTGCAAAATCACTGTTGTTTAGGTGCTTGTTTGCTGAAGGAGTCTGTGCATAATTGGGTTTGCTCGGGCACAGTAAACAAAATTGCTACAGTGCACTGCAGGTACTGTCTACTGTATGAAATATGAGGGATATCCAGCACGCAGTTAAGGTTTCCCAATTAAAAGCATATCAAAATTTATTAAGCTTTCATTAAAAGTATGCAAAAATGCACTCACCAGCATATGCAACAATACGCAGTGGTTTAACAAAATAGAGACATGAAGTTGCAGGAGTGCAACGTTAACGCAATTCGGGCGCCAAAATACATCTGCCCTTACTCATAGCGATAACAGATATAACTCATCACATTCTATTTATACAGGTAGACACACCAAACATGTGAAAAACATGAGTTAATTAATGAAAAATAACCGACTTTACCAACCTGAATACAGACGCCGGGTCCTGCTGCGATGTTTGACATAATACCGGAAGTGAGGAGATGAAGAATTTCCGGACATGCGCAGTAATTGCAAAGATGCCAATATTGGCAAGGAGAAACTGGCAACTCCGCACATGCGTGATAGATAAAACATACGTGAAACAAAAGCGGGCAGTAAATGGTAAGTATATAGACTCGATATAGGTAATACTTATAAAGTATAACCATTATATAGAAAAAGTTTGTGTGTCCATCTGTATGACAGAACGGGAATTCAGATACAATAAAAATATTAACACATGTACAAGAACTAGCAATAGCTTATGGTGAACTTAATACTTACATGAAATGTCAATATGGGTGCGGATTGGAATATGTGACATGCAGGTTATTTTTATAATACATTTTTGATGATTTTATTTTTACTATTAATTGCTTATTTGTGTACTTACTTTTCAGTTTTTCAATTTTTGATTTTTAATAATGCAATAACATTTCTCTACGTATATTAAGGCCATTTGGGACTGATGTATTTAATACAGTAATCCAATAGGCTTGCCTGCCTCTCAAAAGTCGTTCTATGTCTCCACTTCTACTAGGACGAATACATCTTTCTATTCCAAATATTTTCAGCATATCAAAATTACAATTATGGACTTGTTTAAAATGTTTGGACAGATTGGATTTATTCTTGACTGAGGTAATGTTGATATTATTAATGTGCTCTAGAGACCTTATTTTTAATTTCCTAGTAGTACTTCCAACGTACAGTAAGTTACATGCCTGACATAGGGCTCCAAAAATAATATGGTGAGAATTACAGTTAATATAACTGCGGATTTGAAATTTTTTGGTACCTTCAGAGTTGGTAAATTCTTTGCATTCTAAAGCAAATTTGCATGTACGACAAGGATTTGTTCCGCATTTATAGAACTCTTTATAATTTAGCCAGGTGGGTTGTTTGATGTCAGTATGAAAGACATTAGAGGTTAAAGAGTCACCTAGTGTTTTATCTCTGCGTGATACTACACGGATTCCTCCAAAAAGAATCAGCAAGAAATAGGAATCCGGCGTCAGCATAAGTGCACCTTTATTTCAAAGGTAAAAATCCCAGTACAAAAAATTGCACGTTTCAACTCACATGGAGTCTTTATCAAGCATAAATACATGTGCCCATAGAATACAATATATAGCAAAAAGGCGGTGCCAACGTATATAAAACAACCAATTGCACCTTAACATATCATGTGTATATTCTTTCTACCAATAAAATCACATACAATGATTACAAAACACCAATAGTGAATAAGGACAATTCAAAATGTGTAAGGAAACACCTCACTCGAGCGGGATCATCCGTACTCCAATTCGTGGCGTCTCCACCGTTCCTCTGCGCATGTCTGTATAATCCACGCATGTCAACTAGTCGCTCCGATGAAGAAACACACTGTGCATGTCCGATGCCAGTCCTTGGACCGGAATAGAAGCACAGGACGAACTGCGCGTGTCTGTTGCCAATACCATACGAGAATATATATTTATAAATAAATAAAGACAAAAATCTGGACGAAAACGTCCAAAAGAAGGGGGCTAATCACTCGAAAGGAGTGACAGCAGCACTACATTAACTAATTGTCACAAAAGCAATTTTAATTTAAATATCACTAGGAAAATAAGGCAACATGGAACAAACAAGAAATGTACAAAAAATATGTAAGGAGACCGATGATCCCGCTCAGCTGTCCACACTAGAAAATAATAAAAAATATTTTTTTATTAACACATAAAAACAGCTAAAATAAAAAATGCACAGAATACATATATACCAAAAAGTCAGAATAATACCCTACAACATACCTATATTAAATTCAATGTTCAACCCCAGTGGTTGTAGTGTCTTAAGATTGTAGATCCATTCTAACTCCTTCCTCCTTAAAATTTTCTCACGATCTCCACCTCTATGTAGAGGTGCTACCTGATCAATGATCCTAAATCGCAACTGAGATACAGAATGTCCCATTTCTACAAAATGTCTAGCTACTGGTAGATCAGTCATCTGCTGTCTAATCATACTTTTATGTTTGTTAATACGTTCCATAGCTTCCATCGTAGTTTCTCCCACATATACTAAACTGCAAGGGCATGTAATCATATAGATTACATATGACAACCAACATGTGTATCTCCCTTTTACCTGAATCTTTTTTCCTGTATGAGGATGTGAGAACGAATCACCACGAAGGAGATTCCCACAACATGAGCAATTTAAACATGGGAAATTGCCCATCTTAGGTGGTAAAAAGTATGTTTGTTTCTTACCTCTGTCATCTGAACAGTCTGCATGAACTAATCTATCCCGTAAGTTCCTAGATCTCCGATAGGCCATCATAGGGGGTAAAGAAAATTCAGGGACATTAGGTAATCCTTTACACAAAATATCCCATTCTTTCCTGAGGCACTTCGCTATTTCTCCACCCAACTGACTATCTGTTGTGACAAAAGGAATCCTATCAACCTTCACCTTCTGTTTACAGACTAATGTATCCTCCCTTTGAATATGTCTCAGATGTGAGCAATGTCGTTTAAGTAACGATTTGGTATAACCCCGCTGAACAAATTTGTTGTACATTTCCTGAATTTTAGCATCTAGTTTAACCTCATCAGACACTATCCTCCTTACTCTTAATAGCTGACTCCATGGTAATGTATCCAACATATGCTTCGGGTGAAAACTTTTGTAATCCAGAAGGTTATTCAGATCTTTAATTTTTACAAATAGATCTGTCTCCAATTGACCATCTTGTACATAAAACAATGTGTCTAAAAATTGTAAAGACTTCTCAGATACACTTTTAGTAAATTGTAGACCTCCGACAGATTCATTCAGATGATTATGAAAGTCATCAAGATCTGCCAATGTGCCTGTCCAAATTAAAAAAATGTCATCAATATAGCGCCACCAGCTCAGGATATGATCCGAAAAGGTGGATTTATACACAAATTTTATCTCCAATTAAGAGGCACAGCCGCCATGAAGATGTTAGCATACGTGGGGGCCACATTGGACCCCATGGCTGTGCCTCTTAATTGGAGATAAAATATGTCCCCGAAAAGAAAATAATTCCTTCTAATGACAATCTCCAACAGAGTAAGGACAAACTGTGCATATTTCGGCTCGCATCCCGAGCCGGCAAGCGCCATACAAACGGCCTCCAATCCTTGTACATATCCGATCGACGTATATAATGAAACAACGTTGAACGAAAGAAGGAAGAATTTTTTGGGTAATACAACTCCTCGCAGTTTTAATAAAAAATCAGATGTATCCCTGACATAGGAGGGAGCGGACGTGGCATAGGACCGAAGGACTCTATCAAGAAATATCGCTATGTTACTAAATACTGAACCCCTACCCGACACAATTGGTCTCCCAGGGGGATTACCCAAATGCTTGTGTATCTTTGGGAGGGTGTATAAAACAGGGGTAACTGGCGAGGAAATCTTCAAAAAATTCCCCAATTTTTCATCGATGATTCTTTCACAAATCGCCCTGTCAATAACCACATTAACTTCCTTCATAATGTCAAATTTAGGGTCTTTTGCCAAAACAGAATATACATTATCATCACTTAATTGGCGAAAAATTTCCCTCTCATACTGGTCCCTGTCCATCCCCATGACCGCTCCCCCCGTGTCTGCTGTTTTAATAACGTTGGATTTACTTTTCATCAAACTCGTAAGGTCCTGACTCTCTTCATATGAAAATTTTGACCTATAACTGACACTTTTATCTTGCAGATATCTCATGTATCTAGTTTTCAACTCAATATAGGTCTCAACAATATGGTTAGAGTGGGGAGGAGATAAAGAACTCTTATTCCTCAACCCAAGCTCATTCAAATGAACAGTATGTACAGAATCATTGTCATTACACATCTCTTGGTTATCCTTCTTGTGATCATTAAAGAATGCCTTCAGGCGCAAACGCCTGAAGACATTCTGCAGATCAATTTCAAATTTAAACCAATCAAAACTTGCAACAGGGCTAAAGGAGAGACCCCTATTCCACAATTTCATCTCAATGTCAGATAACGTTACAGACGAGATATTCATCACCAGATTCACCTCAGCATTTCTTGATAGAGTCCTTCGGTCCTATGCCACGTCCGCTCCCTCCTATGTCAGGGATACATCTGATTTTTAATTAAAACTGCGAGGAGTTGTATTACCAAAAAAAATTCTTCCTTGTTTCGTTCGACGTTCTTTCATTATATATGTCGATCAGACATGTACAGTACAAGGATTGGAGGCCATTTGTATGGCGCTTGCCGGCTCGGGATGCGATCCGAAATATGCACAGTTTGTCCTTACTCTGTTGGAGATTGTCCTTAGAAGGAATTATTTTCTTTTCAGGGACAAATTTTATCTCCAATTAAGAGGCACAGCCATGGGGTCCAATGTGGCCCCCACTTATGCTAACATCTTCATGGCGGCTGTGGAAGACAAATTTGTGTATAATTCCATCTTTTCGGATCGTATCCTGAGCTGGTGGCGCTATATTGATGACATTTTTTTAAATTTGGACAGGCACAATGGCTGATCTTGATGACTTTCATAATCATCTGAATGAAAATGAATGTGTCGGAGGTCTACAATTTACTAAGAGTGTATCTGAGAAGTCATTAAAATTTTTAGACACATTGGTTTATGTACAAGATGGTCAATTGGAGACAGATCTATTTGTAAAAATTACCGATCGGAATAACCTTCTGGATTACAAAAGTTTTCACCCGAAGCATATGTTGGATACATTACCATGGAGTCAGCTATTAAGAGTAAGGAGGATAGTGTCTGATGAGGTTAAACTAGATGCTAAGATTCAGGAAATGTGCAACAAATTTGTTCAGCGGGGTTATCCCAAATCGTTGCTTAGACGACATTGCTCACGTCTGAGACATGTTCAAAGAGAGGATACGCTAGTTTGTAAACAGAAGGTGAAGGTGGATAGGATTCCTTTTGTCACAACACATAGTCAGTTGGGTGGAGAAATAGCGAAGTGCCTCAGGAAAGAATGGGATATTTTGTGTAAAGGATTACCTAATGTCCCTGAATTTTCTTTACCCCCTATGATGGCCTATCGGAGATCTAGGAACTTACGGGATAGATTAGTTCATGCAGACTGTTCAGATGACAGAGGTAAGAAACAAACATACTTTTTACCACCTAAGATGGGCAATTTCCCATGTTTAAATTGCTCATGTTGTGGGAATCTCCTTCGTGGTGATTCGTTCTCACATCCTCATACAGGAAAAAAGATTCAGATAAAAGGGAGATACACATGTCGTTCGTCATATGTAATCTATATGATTACATGCCCTTGCAGTTTAGTATATGTGGGAGAAACTACGATGGAAGCTAGGGAACATATTAACAAACATAAAAGTATGATTAGACGGCAGATGACTGATCTACCAGTAGCTAGTAGTATATGTTGTACCGTGTTAGCCATAGAAAGTAGTAGAAGAGTGAAGAAATCAGGCGATACCTTTTAGAGGCTAACTGAGTATATTTGATGGTGAGCTTTCGAGAGAACTAGCTCCCTTCTTCAGACATGATGTTATACAAGAAATTGAAAATTCACAGCAAGTCGAAGAAGGGAGCTAGTTCTCTCGAAAGCTCACCATCAAATATACTCAGTTAGCCTCTAAAAGGTATCGCCTGATTTCTTCACTCTTCTACTACCAGTAGCTAGACATTTTGTAGAAATGGGACATTCTGTATCTCAGTTGCGATTTAGGATCATTGATCAGGTAGCACCTCTACATAGAGGTGGAGATCGTGAGAAAATTTTAAGGAGGAAGGAGTTAGAATGGATCTACAATCTTAAGACACTACAACCACTGGGGTTGAACATTGAATTTAATATAGATATGTTGTAGGGTATTATTCTGACTTTTTGGTATATATGTATTCTGTGCATTTTTGATTTTAGCTGTTTTTATGTGTTAATAAAAATATATTTTTTATTCTTTTCTAGTGTGGACAGCTGAGCGGGATCATTGGTTTCCTTACATATTTTTTGTACATTTCTTGTTTGTTCCGTGTTACCTTATTTTCCTAGTGATATTTAAATTAAAACTGCTTTTGTGACAATTAGTTAATGTAGTGCTGCTGTCACTCCTTTCGAGTGATTAGCCCCCTTCTTTTGGACGTTTTCATCCAGATTTTTGTCTTTATTTATTTATAAATATATATTCTCGTATGGTATTGGCAACAGACACGCGCAGTTCGTCCTATGCTTCTATTCCGGTCCAAGGACTGGCATCGGACATGCGCAGTGTGTTTCTTCATCGGAGCGACTAGTTGACATGCGTGGATTATACAGACAGAGGATCGGTGGAGACGCCACGAATTGGTGTACGGATGATCCCGCTCGAGTGAGGTGTTTCCTTACACATTTTGAATTGTCCTTATTCACTATTGGTGTTTTGTAATCACTGTATGTGATTTTATTGGTAGAAAGAATATACACATGATATGTTAAGGTGCAATTGGTTGTTTTATATACGTTGGCACCGCCTTTTTGCTATATATTGTATTCTATGGGCACATGTATTTATGCTTGATAAAGACTCCATGTGAGTTGAAACGTTGCAATTTTTTGTACTGGGATTTTTACCTTTGAAATAAAGGTGCACTTATGCTGACGCCGGATTCCTATTTCTTGCTGAAGTTTGGTAGTAAGGGTTAGACTCCCCTTACATTGGCGGTCTATTGCATTCTTTGGTGCTTATAATACGGACGTGGGGAACTCCAGTGCTGTCCTACTTCGATATTTGTTGTCCTCCAGAAAGAATGTTATTTAGGATATCGTCCTCACGAAGTATGGGCAGATATTTATTTACAATGTTCTTAATACTATTAAATTGTCTGCTATGGTCTAATACCAACGTAGGACATTCTTGTGATGAAGTACGGGTCTTATTTTTAGTTCTTAATAGATCCTCCCTATTTCTTTTTACAACTTTGTTATAAGCTCTATCTACTGTATCCCTCTTTCCGTTCAGTAAAAGTTGGGTGGTATAAAGACTGCATAAATCTGTAGGATTTTTTGAAGCACAGGAAATAACATGGTTTAACGCATCTTGATACGCAAGTAAAATAACAACATGTAAACATGGATTAAAGGGTGAGAAGCCAATCTGTTAATTACAATTTGACAAAAATGTAACTGGCTACTACTGAAAGCAACAGTCTGTGTAACTGATGGCATCTGTGGCTGTGAATAATTTTAGTCCATATTTCTACCAGCAATGGTCTGTATCCTGGTTCCTATTCTCCAATACTTCACTTCCTTCAATAGAGGGACAGAAACAGCAGAGGGGTGAAACATTGACAGGCCAAGTCAGCCACTAGATGAGTTGTCTGTGGAAGAAACATAAATTTACCAGATATCAACCATCCGTTGACTACATATGTCTAGGTGGCTGGCGTTTTACTGTGTAAGGAAATTCTGCTCTGTCCTTGCAGAGTTTGCAGCTGTATAGAGATTGTGCATATGCTTTCCAGATAGAAGTTAGGGACAGTTCATTACTGTCCCTGACTTCCTGACTGCTATATACACAACGGTCAATAAGCACTGTATATGCATCTTAGCCAAAAGCTTTCAGGCTTGCTACTTCAAATCCCCGCTGGTTACATTATTGTTATGTCCATCTGTTCAACGTTTCAGAACTTTTTTGCACAACTTGCTGATCTATAACAAGGAGCTTAAAGGGGTTGTCTCACTACATTGATTCATCTTACCACAGTCCTCTTTTCTTGGTTTCATTTTGAATTCAGGGGCGTGCTTACTGGCTTCTACAAGACTGCAGTAGAAGTCCGGTCTGTAGCAATAGCAACAAGTGCTGGCAGCCCATCATGAGAGATTGAACAGGTCTGTAGCTATAGCGACCTGAGGAACTGATGCAGCCCATACAAGAGGGGATATCTCAGAATAGGTAGGACACTGTTAATGGACACATAGTACAAAGTGACTTGTTTTTGCAAGATCTTTAACATAAAAAGCAAACCTTGTAGTGAGACAACCCCTTTAATGGCAGATTTCACAACACAGAGCCACATGCAGCTTTAGATTCACACTTCATGGAGAGGCTGTGGGTGGTTCTATAGTAGTTATTGATATATCAGCTCTACTGTTCCTAGCTGACCCTGTTACAGTACAAAACGTAATAAGGCTGTGCACATCTAAAATATACTTTGAAAAACGCAAGCATAGGTGCACACTGAAAGGCAATAGCATACATCTAACACAAATATCAGTGGCACACTAAAGACTAAGTAAACCTCAAGGTATATAGGAATATTGGAAATGCATTACTGCTAAGGAAAATATGAAAAACCTGGACTCTTAGTTTACAGAAATTTGATAAAAAGATTGTATTAAGCTCACCACCCAAAACGACAAGGGTATCCCAGAGCAGGTGTGTCCCCTACACTAAACATGTTACCTCACTAGGCAGTCAAATCCAGACTCCAACTTCAGGGAATGGTAGGAACTAGCAATTGGATTATCCTGCACGGGTTTAAAAGAGGCAGCTGAGTGCAGCAAGCCAATGAGATTGCCTTTTCCCAAAATAGACTACAAAACGTAATAAGGCTGTGCACATCTAAAATATACTTTGAAAAATGCAAGCATAGGTGCACACTGAAAGGCAATAGCATACATCTAACACAAATATCAGTGGCACACTAAAGACTAAGTAAAACCTCAAGGTATATAGGAATATTGGAAATGCATTACTGCTAAGGAAAATATGAAAAACCTGGGACTCTTAGTTTACAGTATTTGATCAAAGATTGTATTAAGCTCACCTCCCAAAACGTAAAGGGGATCCCAAAAGCAGGTGAGTCCCTACACTAAACATGTTACCTCACTAGGCGTCAACCCAGACTGCAACTTCAGGAAGGGTAGGAACTAGCAATTGTATTATCCTGCACTGGTTTAAAAGACGCAGCTGAGTGAAGAAAGACAATGAGATTGCAATTTCTAAAATAGACTACAAAACGTAATAAGGCTGTTCCTAGCTGACCCTGTTACAGTGACATGATTGCAGGAGGTTTGTAAACAGTAGTGCACAAAACTACATAGCACTAATCGGTTAAAGTTTGCCAGTAAGTAACATAAGCAAGCTCCGTCTTTTGGATAAGAAACACAGTAGGGAGTGACAACACCATCCCAACCACTTCTTCACCCGGTAAGAGCAGAGAGAGGTGGCTGGTAACTAGGGGAGTTTGTGTACAAAAGCAGAAGATAAGATCTGCTCCTATCTATGAATAGAAGCAAAACCAGAACAGCAAGGTATTTAGTAACTTTTATTTACTTTGTTTAAAGCTTATCAATAAAATGGAAATAACAATTTCAGGATGTGAGCACGTTTGCTGATTTTTCTAAGATTCTGGCACTGTATTCCCTCTACTTCTCCCTCTACTTATTTTGACATTTCTGCAGTTGTTTTATATTTCTTCTAGTGAACTGCACTGCAGGTTTACATATAGATTAGCTGCTTTCAAACAGGGCTAACCCATGTCCTGTCTACTTATGTGGTTTCCACACAGAATCTAAACAGTACAAGTGATATGTTACTTTTTTCCACACCATGGGTTTGTTGTCCACCTCCCAAGTGCTTGTATGGTGTATAGCATGTAAGTAAATAAACAAGCCACCTCTGTATTGACGTCTGTTCCAGTAATATGCCTGCCAGTCCCCTTCCTGGGTCTTCTGGCTCTAGCCGAAAAGAACCTTATTGTTGCAGCCCCTGAATGAATTTAGTTGATATGTGACACTGTCTTATGTCACTGCTCAGAAGTGAAAGTGCTGAACACTGATGTTGGGAAATGCCACGTGTCTTTTTATTGAAGTTCAGTTGGCAGGAGCCAGAAGACAACTGAAAATGTGTCAAACGCAACACTGAAACAAACATCAGTTTTTTTCTTTTTTTATTTTCTTACTATGCGCTATACCAGTGTTTCTCAACTCCAGTCCTCTAGACCCACCAACAAGTCAAGGTTTCAGGATTTCCTCAGTATTGCAATGAGTAATTATTGTCCATGCATTCTGTTGAAGATCCGACACAGGTGATATAATATTTAGTGCATCTGGGGAGATCCGAAAACTTTGGGTGGGTTTGGGGACTGGAGTTGGAAAACGCGAATACTACTTTTAACAAGGGAAGGTGGATACCAAATTTTCGTTTGGGAAATTCATCAGTTTTTACGACAATGCATGCAGATTCCACATTAAAATGCATGTGAATTATCTGTATGTTAATGGGACCTTCGAGTATCACCGCTGTAATCCCCTCATCCCAAAATGGTGACAACAAAAGAAGAAATTATCCCCTTCAGTATCGTTTTTATTTTAAGGTCCATGCGGGTATTTACTAAAGGGCTTTAGCTGTAGAAAAAAAAAAAAAAAAAGGGGGACAAAAGACAAAGAATCAGGGACCTTCCTAAGGGCACATGGAAAAAAGATGCCTTCTTAATGGAAAGTGTACATAAAGTTACTAACACTGTGTATTATAGGGAATTTGTAGCATTTAATTTTATTTGGATAGTTTGAGCGATTACTTGGCCATCGACATCGGCAGGGCATAGTCGACCATCATCGACAAGAAGTCGTATCGGAGTAGATTATGACATGACCCTTAAAATCTATGGGGGAGCAAAACACTTCATTCTTACCCCAAACAGGGTGGAGAAGCTGGAAAAAACACCACAACGTCAATGGATACTGTACATTTAGGCAACACACTTAGTTATAAAACCCAAAAAAAACTCACAGACCATTCATATCCCTGTCTTGTACTACAGCATGACCCTTAAAATGATACCCACAAATTAAAAAGTGCCCCAAGGCATAATTTAACCCTCATTTTACTTGAACGGACATTGAAATCCCCCGTCCTGGAACGCAGCATGAGCCCCAAAACCGTATAACCCCAGATTTAAAAGTGCCGGAAAAAAAGGGGTTTTCAACCACCATTTTAGTTGAAAAGGGCATTTACTATACTGTCCCCGGGGCCCCAGCATGACCCCAAACCCGCATGACCCCCCAAATTTAAAAGTCCGGGGAAAAAGGGGTCTTTCAACCCCCATTTTAGTTTCACTGGACATTTACAACCTTCCGGGCCACACTAGCCCCAAACTGCAGACCCCCAAATTAAAAGGCCCGGAAAAAGGGGTCTTTCACCACCATTTTAGTTTCACTGGACATTGAAATACCTGTCTGGGCCCCAAACATGGCCCCCAAAACCCCATGACCCCCCCAATTAAAAAGTGCCGGGGGAA
>JAODAL010029466.1:0-51546 GCA_025379985.1 Phyllomedusa bahiana | reverse complement strand
ACTAAAGAAATCATTCCACAGCACTCATACAATGTATGCTTATAAGTAGTGTTAATTTATTATCGACAAAGTTGAAATCGGCCGGTTTTTATTTGATGGGAAATTTTTTCATCACGCGTTTAATTTAGGTGAAAATCTGCGCATAATCTATTAATATCGCGCCATTTTCGGCGTTTCCCGTCATTTTGGCGGTCAGCAAATCAGCTTAGACAATAGAGCAGGGTGAGCTGGGTGTGCGACATCATGACTGGGATGTGTATGGTTGTGATTAGCTGGAAAAATCACATGACCTCGTTTTACATAGAACAGCCCTTCCTGTTCAGCATCAGTGTGTGTCTGTATCTCATAAGAGCAGGACGTGTGCTAGGTCTCTCTCAATACAGCTCAGCGAAACAGTTCTCTTTGTTCACACAGACAACTATGCTTTTAGCTGTGAACATTAGAACATAGGTAGATTAGAGAATTTCAGTTTTTACTTTCTTAGGCTGAGAACTTTTAAGGTTCATCCAGCGCTGTACAGCCGCAGGGGGGTGGGGACGAACACAGACTGGCAGGCAGGCAGGCTTTTGAAAGGAGAGTGGATATTGTGCAGCCCAGACACTGTTTTGACCCTGCATTGAAATGGGATTTTATTAACAGTTTTTGGCCAGTTTTTGGTGAAATATTAGCTTGTATTTTGTGCAGCTTGTACTTATATTAGGATACAGATCTTTTCTAGTAACTGCAGGTGTATTTGATAGTTGCAAAACTCACCTTTTATTATCTGTACACGATTTAATTAGGTTTTTTTTCACTTTGGCGCAGCTCAGTTTTGTTCAAAGACCCACTTTGTACTAACAATAGGATACAGAACTTTTCTAGTCACCGCAGGTGTATTTCATAGGTGCAAAAACCACGTTTTATTATCCGTACACAATTTAATTAGGTTTTGTTCACTTTGGCGCAGCCCAGTTTTGTTGAAAGACCCATCTTGTACTTATATTACCATACAGAAATTTGCTAGTAACTGCAGGTGTCTTTGATAGGTGCAAAACTAACCTTTTATTATCTGTACACGATTTAATTTGGTTTTTTTCACTTTGGCGCAGCTCAGTTTTGTTCAAAGACCCACTTTGTACTTACAATAGGACACAGTACTTTTCTAGTCACCGCAGGTGTATTTATAGGTGCAAAAACCACGTTTTATTATCCATACACAATTTAATTAGGTTTTGTTCACTTTGGCGCACGCCATTTTTGTTAAAAGACCCATCTTGTACGGATATTACCATACAGAAATTTGCTAGTAATTGGTGTTGTATTTCATAGGTGCAAAACCCACCTTTTATTATCCTTATACATTTCAAATAGGTGTTTTTTAGTTACTGTTGGTGTATTTCATTGGTGCAAAAACCACCGTTTGTTATCCGTATAACTTTTAAATAGCTGTATTGCACATGGTGTGGCCCTAGTTTTTTTTTCAAATAGCCACGTTGTACGACAATTCTGATAGAAACATTTTCTAGCAACTGTTCTCGTTTGTCATTGCTGCAAAAAACGCAATTTCTCATCCGTGTAACTTCTGAATAGTTTTATTGGGCTCGGTGAATCTCATTTTGGCGCAGATAGCGCACTTGTATGATAGTTTGTTGAAAACTATCAATTCCTAGTTCTACTGGGCAGTTTAAATCCCTGGGACTGAAGGAAGAAACATGTTGATTTTGTCTTAGGTTTCTTCCACCGACCGCATTTCACAGGTATTCGCTAGAACATTTCAGTTTGTAATCCTAGTTGGCTGTAGGAAATTAGAGGGATTTAAGAGTAGCTGTGATTTGCCATCTTTTAATAAGAGACTGTCAAAAACTCTTCCATACCTTTTTTTTTTAACATGAGTAACTTTACATCAACAGAACCGATATAATAATACAAGTGGGCACCGCCCGGCGGCATGGTGCCCGGATAAATAACAATATATGACAGAATAAAATCTTATAAAACTTTATATAACATGAAAAAGTGCAAACCAGCAACCACAAGGGTTAAAGCAGCCACAGTCCAGTGCTCACTGAATGCCATGTGGGTTCCTGGGGGTAGACACATCCTTTACCCATGTGCCCCCATCACAGGGGCCATCTAACTTGGTCTTCTTTGCCTCAGGGATCCTGGCTGGGGTCTGGGACACTGAGGTGTAGGTGTCCTTGGTCAGAGGGCAGAATCTCCTGGTGTGGCCTGGTCCCCTGATGCCCCAAAACTGGAGGCAGGTGTAGCCGCTCGAATTGGCACACCAAACCTTGGGCCCGTCAAATCCTTCAGGCTGTGGGCAGTGTAGAAGTTTTGCGGCCTCCCCATTGTGCCTTGCCCGAAGGAGGATTGGGTAAAGTCAGAGTCCCCTTGGAGGGTCAGGGTGCTGGGTTGGGTCCTGGGGCTCCATGTGGCAGGGGGTGACTTCTGTCCCTCTTTTCCCCTGTGGTAGACATGTTTTGGGTGGAGCTGGATTGGCAGGTATCTGGCCTGGGGTAAGGTGCCAGGAAACTGCAGATGCTCCTTGGCTGCTGGCACCATCGTGGTTGCTCCTCAGGATAGCATGGAGGGTGGCATTGAGGCCCAGGTAATCTCTCCACATGTCAAAATCATCCTGGATTTGTCTGCTCTCTGGCATCCCTTCCTACCTTCTTAAATTTTTTATCTTTCTGAACATGGAGCGAAATGCAGGTGGTAAGTGAGCAAATAGGGGTGTAGGAGGTAGAGGTATGAGAGAAGGTGCTCTTTCCAGTGCTGGCGACAACACGCAAACCAGCGGATCGTCGGTTGCAGGACCGTCAGGCTGTGGGGCCCCGGACAGGTATAGTCAATGTCCAGTGAAACTAAAATGGTGGTTGAAAACTCCTTTTTCCGGCCCTTTTTTAAAATTTGGGGGTATGCAGGTTTGGGGCTCAGCTGGGCCCGGACGGTATAGTCAATGTCCAGTTCAACTAAATGGGGGTTGAAAAGATCTTTTTCCCGGCCTTTTTAATCTGTGGGCGACAGGTTTAATGGGCTACTGCGGGAAGGACAGATAGTTAATTCCCGTTCAACTAAAATGGGGGTTAATAGACTCTTTTTTCCCCGGGATTTTTAAATCTGGGGGTCATGAAATTTAAGGGTCCTGCGGTTTTAGGAAGGGATAGTCAATGCAGTTCAATAAAATGTTTTTAAATAATCTGCCTTTGGGACGTTTTAAATTTGTGGGTCATGCGGTTTAGGGTCTTCTGTGGGAAAGACGGGGAAATGAAGGTTGTGATTTTTTCTGTGACTTTTAAAAACCTATTGTGTTCCCAAGATGTGCAGTATCCAGTTTACTGTTGGGATGTTAATTCCGCTTCTCCCGCCCTTTGGGTTAAGAATGAAGGTGTTGCCCCCCCCATTACTTTAATGGGGTTTGGGGAAATTATTACGCTATCGGAAATGCTTGTAATTGCCGATAAAACTATCGACCCGATGACGATAGTCGACGTAATCGCTCATCACAACTTATAAGTGTAGATAATTTATATAGTGAAATTTGAGAAATTTACAAAAATTAGTTACAGAGGGTAAGTTTCCATACATAAATAGGTGATCATTTATAAATCTTTATGGCTTGAGGAAATCGTGACCATGCGGAACGTTTCCACTGTGCCACAGCCTTTCTCAGCCGGATCACCAATGAGATATGCTGGGGGATTAGTAATGTGTATGGAAGCCCAAAATGCCCAGGGTTCCCCGTGGAAGCAATGCGGGACTGCGGGTATGGATAACTATGAGTAGTTGCAAGGAGAGTGGCGGCGCGTGCTGCGACCAGTGATGTGTGGAGCGCGGTCCTCATATAGATATATATAGATATAGCAAAGATTAACAGAAAGTTATCTCAACTTTTTCAATTCTTTTTAGTGGCTTTTCTTGTGATCTAAGACCATGTAGCAGAAAGTCATGATATCATACTCAAGTTAAACTCTACTAGATTCATGTGGATTTTGCGCTAGGGCCCAGGGTGTTTAAATTACACCCTTTGCCTCTTTCAGTTCTAACTCTGTACAGCTACATTCTTTCTCGATAGAGGCAACCTGTTTATAGACCCTGCTTATATTCCTCCCACCAGAACTTTAGCAAGAATGCCAGGATATGATCAAACACCAAACTTACTGGCAATATGGCAGCAACATGAGGAATTTCCCTTCTCCATGAGCCATTATGACATCTGCAATGTCCATTGTTTATTAACAATAGCAATGTATACAAGAATGCACATTACACATCATTCTCAATTGCAGGTTCCTTGCAAGTAATACAACATCCACTCAAGGCCTATTTACCTATTTATATATCACATGTTGAAAATACCTATTCTTCACGAGTCAGCATTGGCTATTAGAACCAACAACTCTCTGAGAGATTTTTATGGTTAAAACTGAACAGTACTTTAAACTCCAGTCCCAAAATTAGCTCTTAGCCAAATCTGGGTCTGAAGACTGTTGACTTTTCTCTGACAAATGGTAACATTTCCCATAAAATACTGTCAGGTTGATAATGAAATCGAGCACTCTACCTACAGTAAACCCAATGCACCAGTCTACTTTTACATGTATTTTATCTTGTTAATGCTTGTGTAGCAGAATCCGAATCAGTCTTTTGATTACTGCTTTAAAATGCTGGCGATATGATTATCGTACAATAGTTGGCTGGTATTTAGCAGATGGACAAGTGAGTCATGCTATCTTGGCTTGGCTGAGAACATGTATACAACCAGAGAGGATGAAAATGTTTATGTTTTTTACAAGGCAATGTTAATTATTATACAATTACAAAGCGTACAGGAAAATACATGTCATTCTATACAAGAGTTGGAAAAAGACATTCCCAAATATGAATGTAGAGGTTCCAGGAGATCTCTAGTACTGTAGATAGGTGGAACGCTATACTTTTTTTTTGTATGGCTTTTTGCTTTTGAAGGAATATTGATGACTAATAACAGTATATAATAGCCCATAGTGATACTGTGCAATACTGCAATTGAGCTGATAACAAATAACTGCAGAGCTTTAGAAATTGCCCATAATTTGCATAAAAGGAAAGAAGCAAGAGAAAAGCAGTGTAATAACATCCTTTGTTGGCCACTGACAAAGACTCATCAGTTCAGGCCTGTCTAGATTTCGTGTCTCTTCCCATTCTTTATAAAACGATGACATCATAATCTCCAAAGTGTGATGTTCCTCTTACACAAAGGCCTTGTTTGATAGACAATTTTCTCCATTTATTTGACAAGACAGTGGTGCAGCGGTCTACACCCTCGTTTGTTGGGAGAAGGGATTAGTGCAATAATATCCCATATAAATTCATACTGAGAGGTTGCCTTTCATAACACAACAAATAATTGACAGATGGATATAATAGCCGTCATACATTTCACCGCCAGCTTAAGTCATGTGCATATTCACCAGCGATGCTCATTAAGTTTTTTTATTTTATTTTATCGAACTTAGTAGTCTTACACATCAGAAATTCCAAGTTTGATTTATTAACAGTGCTGGTAGACAAGCAATATCAATAATATTTTATACACTTCTGTTGTCCTAAAGTGAGAATATTCACATATACATTGGTGGTGTTTACAATTTTGTAAGACCCCCTTTTCCATTATAGATGTTCATGCTTATATGGTCACATTGGTTTCCAAAATCCGCTTCTAAACAACATCTAATTAATTTAAAGGGAATTTGCATCATAGTTTATATAGAATGGCTTCTACCAATCAGTGTTTTCTGTTTGTAAATCTATGTGCACAATTTGTGATGTCTTAGTTGTATTGCAGATGCCACAAATCTATGTCCTAAACCACTCTTAAACCAATGCAAACAAAGGGAAAATCTACAGCAGAAATCTAAGTTTTGGATTTCTGCTTTGTATCCACTGGGGATTTTCTTATAAAAAGACAATCATGTGCATAACGCCTAACAGTATGTAGAGATGAGGAAACTACATAGAAGGGCACACATAGCTGTGTATGTATGGATATATGGAGTAGATGTAGTACACAGCATTATGATAAAAATGTTACTGTTTTTTAGATTTTGTTTAATCAATTGACATTGATATGTTACTGCATCTGATATTAGATGTCAACAAAAACCATTAAAAAGCAATGAAAAGGTAGATATACCTTTTTTTGTCAGACTATTGTAATGCATTAATTATCAAGTTAATCTTTGCTACTTCTGTAACATACATGGTAACATAGTAGATAAAGTTGGAAAAAGACACAGGTCTATCAAGTCCTACCTATAGCACTTCAGTGTTGTTGTAGAGGAAGGCAAAAACCCCTATGAGGCGGATACCAATTGTTCCATCCAAGAGGAAAAAATTCCTTCCTAACTCTAAAATATGTAATCAGAATAATTCTTGGGTCGACGTCCTATCTCCAGAATGTATTAACCATAACCTGTGATATTGTTTTTTTTCAAGAAAATCAACTAAACCCATCTTGAATTTGGTCAATGAATCCACCATCACAGCCTCTTGTAGGAGTGCATTCCATAATCTCGCCACTCTTATTGTAAACAATTCTCTTTTGTGATGATAGGTGAAACCTTTTTCCTCTAGACACAAAGGATGCTCCCTTGTTGTTACAGGCCGAGGTGTAAAAAGTTTATGCAAGAAATCTGTATACTGTCCTTTCAAATCTTTGTACATGGTAATTAAATCGGCCCTAAGCTGTCTTTTTTCCAAACTAAATAGCCCCAAATTTCATAACCTGTTTTGGTATTGCAAATCTCCCATTCCTTTAACTAACTTGGTCACCCTCCTCTGCACCCTCGCTAGCTCAGCTATATCCTTCTTATACAATCATGTTCAAAACTTTATACAATATTCCATATGTGGCTTCACCAGTGAATTATAAGGGAAAAAAGTATGTTTTGTTTTGAGTTTTAAAAGGGGGTTTTCTCGCTACAAGATCATATCTTTAATGTGGTAGGTAAAAAAAGCACTTTTGCAATTATTTTGTATTACCTAAATCATTTAGTATAGCAGCTATTACAATCTGTGGTTCTAACCTAAAAACTGCAGTTGGAGGTTTTGGGGCCCCGCCCCTGTGCTGGATTTGGTTGCCTGATATTTAGTTAAACCCCCTGGATGGGACAGTCCCATTAGGGCCGCCCCCCGTTTTGCGATTTGTTTTCTTTTTTGGGGGGTTACCCCCCCTGGCTGTGTGAAAAATGAAAATCGACAGAGACACTCTAGTGAAGGAAATGGGGAATGCTAGATTTATCCCTAACCCTTTTAACACCAAAAGTAATAACTCTGCCCCCCCACATAAAACCCCAATATAAACACACTCTGCTCCCCCCACCCCTATTACACAATTAAAACACCTACTCTCCCCACCCTATAAACCTATAATACACTCTGCTCCCCCCCACCCACAAAAAAAACAAATAATAAACCCCTTCTCCCCCCCCCTTAAACACAAATATAATATACTCTGTTCCCCCCACCCATATAACAACCCTCTAATACCGCTGCTCCAAAAACCCCTCAATTTAAACACATATAATACGTTGTCCCCCCCCCATATAAAACCCCATATAATAACTCTGCCCCCCCCACCCATTAACACACATATAATCACTTGCCCCCCCACACATAAACACAATATAAACCCTGCCCCCCACGAAAAAACACACAATTTTTACACCTGCTCCCCCCAGTATTAACAACATTTAATACCCTTTTGCTTTCCCCCACCCATATTACACACATATAATACACTCCGCTCCCCCTCCTATATAACACACATATAATACACTCTGATCTACCCTCCCATATAAGACACATATAATATACTCTGCTCCCCCTCCCATATAACACACATATAATACACTCCTCTCCTCTCACCCATATAACACATATATAATACACTCTGATCTAGCCTCCCATATAAGACGCATATAATATACTCTGCTCCCCCTCCCATATAACACACATATAAAACACTTTGCTCCCCCCACCCATACACACAAACATATAATACACTCTGCTCCCCCAACCCATACACACACACATATAATACACTCCACTCCCCCCACCCATACACACACACATATAATACACTCTGCTCCCCCCACCCATATAACACACATATAATACACTCTGATCCTCCCACCTATATAACACACATATAATATACTCTGCTCCCCCCACCCATATAAAACACATATAATACACTCTGCTAGACACATGACAAGATTTCACTTTCTGTAATATTAGGGGTCTGTATATATAACTTTTTACACCAATGCAGGTGTTCTGGTTACAAGGATCTTGTGGAGGGAGGTGACAGCTCTGCAAGCATGACAACTGACCTCTCGCTTCCCCTGCTTACACAGAATAATGATGATGACTAAGGAGGGAGCAGGGATGGGGTGTGATGAGGTCACCAGTCCTCCTTGAGGGAAGACCAGCCTACTGAGAGGAGAGATCTGCCCCTGGATTTGAAACTCTAAGAGAGGAAATGTGAAGATACCTGCAAAAGTCTGTACTGATAAAACCTCTTAAAAACTTCTTTTTAAAGCAACCCATGATTTTATTTGCCTTGGAAGCATCTGACGGGCATTGGCCACTGAATTTAAGACTACTGTCTACTTATATCCCCGAGTCTTTTTCAATCATAGTTTTACCCGGAGGAGCCCAGATGCTTTGGCTGTATGAGAACGTGAAATTACTGATGGCAGCCTTAAGCATCTCTAAAAAGTCCTCTTGGTTGCGCAGCATGATGTGGATATATGGCTTGTCCTCAGAGTATATTTCCAGTAACCTTCTAACTATCCTGTATCTAGTTATCTAAAGTCCTAGATTATATCTGGTTCTGCCTAGTCTGCGCTGTGTGAGTTAGTCAGTGAATTTTGTAGTTTATTGTAGTTCTTGTGTTCTTATCTTTTGTCATTGTTTGTTGTCCTGTCACTGTCAGCCTAGGTTAAGTTTCCAGAGTCCTAGAGCGACATGTATGAATTCTGGCAATGATAGACCAGTTCTAAATCGCTTTAAGGCAGTGTAGAATGCACCAGAATGTATGAACCTGTTCTTCTGCAGTTCATACATACAGGCGCAGTCTAGTGCCAATACGACAATTCAGGTGCAGGCAGACCACCTTGAAAGGGAGCCTGTCACATATGGTTATGCCCCCTTGCTGAGGACAGCACAAGCTAGTGTCAGACATGCTGTTTCCAGCGCTTGGTCCCTTATTCTCTAAGATGCTGTAGCTTTAGAGCATTTAATGCTCAAATCTTATTAATGAGCTGGTGTTAGCACCACCCACAAAAGGCTGGACCCGTCCACTGACAGTGATTCACTTGATTCTACCTATTCAAAGTAATAGGTTAATCATTTGAAGTGGGGGCGGGGTTAGCCTCAGGTGAGCAGGGTTTAAAAAAACTGATTCTTTTTATGACTCTTTTCTGGCTGAAAACTGCAGGTTTGAGCATTAAGTACTCTAAAACTACAGCACCTTACAGAATAAAGGACACAGCGCTGGAAACAGCCCCCCCGCCCCTTCATGGTCTGCCAAAGCTTGTGCTGTCCTCAGCAATGGGGGCAAAATCTATGTGACTGGTTCTCTTTAACTTGGTCTGGCTGTTCTAACTGTTCTGCGCCAAAGTTTTATCATCAAAGAATCATAAATATGTTTACTTCTACTAATGTGGTGCGATGCCCCCAGAATTGCCAAAAAAGGCTACAAAGTGTATTTGGCGCAGTACCAAGGCACTTATCATTCCAAAGTTTGTAGTAAACCTGTTCATACATCTATAGAACTGGTCTACAACAGCTTTTTGAGGCCAGAATTCTGGCGCAGCGCCGTTTATATATGTCGCACCTAGAGTCTACTTCAGGCATCCTCAAACTGCGGCCTCCAGCCGTTGGGAGACTACAACTCCCATCATGCATTTATATAATCTATAACAGTGGGAATGATGGGAGTTGTAGTTTCCCAAAAGCTGGAGAGACGCAGTTTGAGGATGCCTGGTCTACTTGCTTGGGTCAGGGTCAGTTGTAGCTCAGGGATATCTTAGGGTTAGTTACAAGGACAGAGAGAGTTGGATGTATGGTGTTTAGGTCTATGGAAAGACTCACAGAAAGTTAGTTTAGGTTCAGTTCTTATGTGTTTGTTCATCTATTTGTGTTGTAATCCTTGTCAGTGTCTCATGTCATCATGAGCTTTGCCATCCTTTAAGCTCCATCATGTCAATGGTGAATCCCTTTTAGTTTGGTACTTGATACATCCTTTGTATTATAATCTCTGTGACTGCTATTCGGCCTTACTTAAGTCCTGGGACTATCTTAGAAATAGAAGCTGTTATGTTTGGACTCAGAAAAGGCAACTGTTTAAGATGAAGTCCAGTTCTATCGTCACATGCCGCTCAGCTTAATTACAATAACTTCATCACTCTAGGTCCACCAAATGTGTGTAATTTCACTATAGGCTATAATGGCAACCAGTCTGTACAGGCCTCCACAGCATAGAACAGTAATACTATTTGTAGTCAGTGCAAAGGAGTGATGACATACCTTACTACAATATACCATGATACTGAATAATGATATAGTTCCACTGGAATATACTATTACACTATACACACATTGGTAGATTTTTAAAGAAAACCAAAGTGAACCCTCAAAATCACAGGGATAGCAGGGATAGCTCCTCCTACGTCTCTGTCGGCGACAGCAATTGCACGAATCGCTCGATCCGTGCAGCTCCTGCCTTCTGACAGACACACATAGGGCATAGAAGAGCCTACCTTGTTGTCTGTCGACGTCACGATGTTCCGGCCGTGCCCTGTGGGCATGGCTCGGCATCGTACAGACAGTTACCATAGGAACCAGTGCACAGCAACAAGCTTGCATTGATCCTATTGAATGAGAGATCTAAAGACTCTCATTCAATCCCCTATGGGGAAAAGTAAAAAAAAAAACCGTTTAAAAAAAAAAAAGGAAACAAAGTGAAAAACAAGTAAAACACAAACACGAAAAATAAAATAAAAAAAACACGTACACCGCCCGTTTCCCCTTTACAAACGCCAATCGACCCAAAAAAGATAAAAAATAAAGTACCCATATTTGGTACCGCCACGTGCGTAACGACCTGCCCTATGAATCTGTCATGTTAATTTACCTGTACGGTGAACGCCGTAAAAAAAAACAAAAAAAACAATCACAGAATTAAGATTTTTGTTCATCCCGCAGCACATAAAATGGAATAAAATTGATCAAAAACTCCTATAAACGCTGTTTGATAGAGGTGACAGGTGAAGTTGCAGTGGAAGGTTATTTTTCTTCTAGGGTACTAGTTGGAACCCAGATGCGGAGAGGGCGTTCCAGGTATTAAAATTGGCTCTCTGTGACAGGACCGTACTCATTACCCCCATCTTTAAAAAAGAGTTTATTGTGCAGACGGATGCAGTGCTTTCCCAGGAAGTAGACGGAGAGGAGCATCCTGTCACCTACCTAAGTAGGAAACTCACCCCTGCTGAAAAGAACTATAGCATTGTGGAGCGAGAGTGCTTGCCATTAAATGGGCCCTTGAGTCCCTCAAAATATTATTTACTGGCCTCACTTCCAGTTAATCACAGGATCACTCTCCATTACCTGATGTGTCAAGCGAAAGAAGGAACGCTAGGGTCACAAGGTGGTTTTATATGGTCAGTAAACACTACGATTACTGACTTGTTTTTAGTGGTAAGCGGCACCAATCCGGTTTTCCGGGTCGGCTTTTCCTGGAGTGATCAAAGAGCAGGGCGGGTGGCCACTCCCACGCCCCAGGTGACAGGCCTATAAAGCCGGGCCTGCAGACCTGTGTTTGTTCTCTGGTGGAACTCTGGCGTTAACAGGGAAGCCCTGCTGGAACCTACAGACTGTGAGACAGGAGACCTTAATTAGTCAGTGCTCAGACGAGCAGGTATTTCATTTCTGTTTGGCCTGAAGCTTAAGGCCTTTTTGCTTTGTTTTTGTAACGGGACAAATAAACCCAGGCAGCGCCTGGATGTGAATTGTTACATCCTGTGTCCTTGTCTCTGTCTGCTGAAGCCCATATTGTCTACCTGCGGCTGATCTCCCTCACAACGCCAACGTTGTACCAATTAAAACGTCAGTTCATCCCGTAAAAAAAAAAGTCCTAACACAGCTCTGTATACGGAAAAATAAAAAAGTTATGGCTCTCAGAAGATAGCGATGCATAAATATTCTTTTAACACACTAAAAACACGTTTTTTATTTTAAGTGCCTTCAACATAAGAAAAACTATATAAATTGGGGTAACGTCGTAATCGTATCGACCTACCAGAGTAAAGCTAACTTATAACAGTGATCCTGCACAGTGAGCCGCTGTTAAAAATAAAAATAAAAAACACTACTAGGATTTGCAGTATTTTCTTCACTCTGCCTCCAAAAAACGGATTTAAAACTGATCAAAAAGTCATGTCCCCTAAAATGATGACCAATAAAAAAAGTCAACACAATCCCCGCAAACACAACCTGTACTGTACACAGCTCCATAACACAGAAATAAAAAAGTTATGGCTCTCAGACTATGCGATTCAAAAAATGTGTTTTCCTGTTTGAATAAAAGTATGTTTTTATTGTATAAAAAGCAGCAAAAAACAATAAAAGATCAAATTGGGGTATTGCTGAAATTGTATCGACCTGCAGTGTAAAGCAGCAAGGTCATATCTAACACAGAGTGACCGCTATAAAAATAAAAAACACTACCAGATTGCTGTATTTTGTCCAAAATATGCCTCACAAAAACCTTAATAAAAAGTGAACAAAGTGTGGTAATGCACCCCATAAAAAAAGCATCAATTCACCCACAAAAAACAAGCCCTACATGGCTCTGCAAAAGCAAATAAAAAGTTATGCTGTCCATAATAGCTACAACATAAAAACGCAATTTTGTTATATAATATTTTTATATTTAATTATTTTTTAATATTAAAATAAAAAATATAAAAAAATAAGTTATTAAATTTTAATTTTAAAATTTTATATTTTAATAAGTAGAATAAATTATTATATAATTTTTTAATAAATAGGGTATTTTTATTTGTTAATTTAATTTAGAATTATTAATTTTTAAGAATAATTATAATTTTTTATTATTATTTAAAAATAAATTTATTATGATGTTTATAAGGGGGGGGGGGGGGGGGGGGGGGGGGGGGGGGGGCGGGGGGGGGGTTTGTTAATTTATTATTATAATTAAAATATATTAATATTTATATATATAATATATTATTTTATTTTTAATTACATATTTTATTATAATTTTATATATTATATTTATATTTATAATTTAATTTTATAATAATATTAAAAAAGAATTTATTTAATTTAAAATTTTATAATATAATAAAATTTTATTATTTATTTTTTTTATAATATTAAAATTATATATTTTTAATATTTTAGTTTTTATATATTATTATTAATTTATTATTTTTATAAATTTTAAATATTTTTATTTATTATAATTATTAGATAGTTATTACAATTTATATTATTTAAGTAATAAAATTAAAATTTAATATAATAAAAATTTATTATATTAAATTAAAATTATATTTATTTAATTTTATTATTATATTGAATTAAATAAATATATATATAGAATTTTAAAATTATATTTAAAATGATTTATAAATTTTTTAATTTATTAATTTCTATAGGTTAATTAATTTTTTAGGAAATTAATATTATATGATTATTAAATTTTAATTAAATTTATATTATTATAAATATAATTTAATTTTATTATTATAATTATTTAAAAAAATAATTTAATAATATTAGTATTTATTGTTATTATATAAATGTAATTAATATTAATTAAATAAAAAAAAAAATTTTATTTATAATTTTAAATATTTTATTAAAATTTTTATATTTTTTTATTTTAATAGATTATTATTAATTATAATATTTTTATTTTTATTTTTTTATTTTTAATAGGTTTATAATATTAATAATATATAATTTTTATTATTATAAGATTTTAAATTTTTTTTAAAATAATTTTATATTTTTTTTTTTAAATAATTATTATAATGATTTTAAAAAAATTATTTATATTTAATTATTTATATATAAAATTATTTTAATTTATTATTTTTATTTTATGATATAAGATTTTTTAATTTATTATATATTTATAATATATTTATTTAATTATTTTTATTTAATATAATATATTTATAATATTATTAGTATATTATAATTAATATTATATATATTTATTATTATAAAAATAAATAGGTTTAATTATAGTTTATAATGTTTAAATTATATGAATTTATAAATAATTATAAATTATTAATTTTATAAAATATATTAATAATTGTTTAATATATTAATATTAAAATTTGGATTTTTAATTATTTTTTATTTTAATTAAATATAATTATTTAAATATAATTTATTATTTTTTGGTTGTTTTTGTTTTTTTTTATATAATTTTTTATATATTATTTGTTATTGTATTTTATATAATTTTTTTTTAATATTATTTATTTTTGTTAATTTATATATTATATTTTGAATTAATATATTTAATTTTTTGAATTTATATGATATTTTTAGATATTATTGATTATTTTGTTTTTTTTATTAAATTATAGAAATTATGAATTTTATATTTATTTATATATTTAATATTTTATTATATTATAGTTATAATTTTGGTTTATTTGTTTTGATTTTAATTATAAATTGTGTTTTTTAATTTTTATTATTTATTATATATATAATATAGTTATTATTATATATATATATTAATTTATTATTGGATTTTTAATTTTATATATGTATAGACCTATTTCTATTGGAGGAAAAGTAATAATACATAAAAAAACTATATAAAATTGATATCATTGCAATTGTACCGACCCCCATAGTAAGTTATTCACTTCATTTAACACTGGATGGCAACGCTGTAAAATTGAAAGGCCCAAAAAACAATGGTGAAACTGCTTTTCACCCCCATTCATGCCCAATGCTAAAAAAACGATGGAGTTACACCTGTGTGCTCAAAATGCCACAATACACCCTATAATGAGTCATGAGGTGTTGAATCTAAAATGGGTCGACTTCTGGAAGATTTCACCTGATCTGGTTCTTGGTGTCTTTGCAAATGCGCCATGGCCCACCAAAATCTGCGTTCCAAAAGCAAATAGTGCTCCCTCCCTTGAGTACGCCCTGCTATGGCGCCCAAAACAGCAGTTTACACCCCATGTAAGGTATTGCCCAAATTGGGAAGAAAAATTTTTTTTGGGCCTTAACAAGTTTTGGAGGTTTTCTTTTTCCAGGATTCCTTATAAATAATGAAACATTTTAAGCTAAAATTGCAGATTATTGGAAAAAAAAAATGTTAATTTCACAGCCTAATGCTAAAAAAAAATTTTTGAATCACCTGTGGGGTCGATATACGCACTACACACCTGTATTTATACCTTGTGGGGGGTAGTTTCCAATCTGGGGTCTTTTTAGGGGGGTTTATTAAGTTTTAGCACTTTAGGGCCTCCTCAAACCTGAAATGGCGCCTAAATAAAATTGCATTGAAAATGAGACCCCAGAGTCCAGTAGGTGCTCCTCTTATTCTGGGGCTTATGGTTGAGCCAAATAATGCACTAGGGCCACATATTTCTAGAAACGGCAGACCTGGGGGAAATGATATTACATTGCATTTACCTAGTCAAATTTACCGTATTCCAGTGAATAATGGATAAATATTGAAAATCTGCACAAATAGTGAAATTTTGAAATTTCCCCTCCACTTTGCTATAATGTGAAATACCTAAAGAGTTAACAAACTTCCTAAACACTGTTGTAAATACTTTAAGGGGTCTAGTTTCTTAGAAGGCATCATCTATGGGGGTATCTAACATACAGGCCCCTCAAAGCCACGTCAGAACTGGAATGACCCTAAAAAAATGTATATTGCAAATTTTCTTGAAAATTTTAGAAATTACTACTAAATTTCTAAGCCCCCCCAATATCATAAAAAGGACATTTAAAAAATGATGCCAACCTATAGTGGACATATGGTAGATGCTAGTTATAAACTATTTTGTGGTGAATAATTATCTGTCTTGCACGCAGACATTTTTGAACTTTCAAAATCACAGATTTTTCAAATTTTTCATGAAATTTTGATATTTTTCACAAAAAAACAAGGATTGTATGGATAACATTTTCTTACTAGCTTAAAGCACAATGTGTCACGAGAACATAGTTACTAAATCTCATGGATAGGTAAAAGTGTCAAAAAGTTAATCTCACATAAAGTGACATGTCAGATTTAAAAAATAGAGCTCTGTAAGAAAGGTCAAAATTGGCTGGGTCCTTAAAGAGGTTTTGCCACGATGTAATGTTGACGTGGGATCCTCCAAAATGGTTTTTTAATCACTTTTCTAAATATATGTGATTACAAAAATTGCAGTCTGAGAGAGCTACAGCCTTCCTTACATGCCCTTGGTTACTTCAAAGAGTCTATTAGATACGGCCTGACAAGAGCTGGACGGGCTTGCGCAGAGAGAGCTTCTTATCTGATGAGACTGAGCTGCAGAAGTTTTTAAGGCACCGGGTAGCAATATGTTTTCTTTTGTATACAGAATAAACTAGTTGTAGTGTTATTAGATACCTGCTTTATCTGATGACAGACAACATGAAGAAGCTTTCAAGCTGCTGAGGAGAATAGGTGTTCTCTTTTGTATATAGAATCCACAAGTTATAGTTTGCTTATTTCAGTGAACATGTCACAGGAGCAGCAGCTTATGCAGCTTGTTCTCTGGCTGTGTGTGTCTGTGTGGGTCTCTCTAGCTCCATGATTTTTGTTTACATTAAATTAGCATCTTAGCAGATAAGGCTCCTGACAGTGCAGTCTGAGGCTGTGTCTTGCTGTATTGACAATCCACTCTTGTACTGTTTATTATTTCACTTAAGTTTTGAGACACTCCCTTGGATTCCTCACTCCTCACTCATCCCATCCCCCTCTCCCCTGCAGCTTCATGACTCAGCGTGTTTTGTTGACATTCTGCCTGTGCTAAGGAGACACCTACCTAAATGGTCTCTTGGCAAATCCCCTTTAAGCATATATGCCAACTCTCCCGTTTTTGGCGGGGGGACCCGCTATTTGGGGTCCACTCCCGCCCTCCCGGGGGAGTTGGC
This sequence comes from Phyllomedusa bahiana, assembly GCA_025379985.1. Taxonomy (NCBI): domain Eukaryota; kingdom Metazoa; phylum Chordata; class Amphibia; order Anura; family Hylidae; genus Phyllomedusa; species Phyllomedusa bahiana. The sequence continues at coordinate 34,341 of JAODAL010029466.1, read as the reverse complement.
ATTCCTCCCGCCGCCAGCAGGCGGCGGGGGTTCTTTAAATGGCCGCGGCGACAGAGTAGCGCTAGTGCGCTACTCTGGTGCCGCCGGGCCGCTCCTACAGGCGGGGGTAGCGGGCGCTGTGCCCGCTTCACCCGCGCGGAGTCTCGCTGTGCAGAGAGGAGGCAGGAGGGATCGTTCCTCTCCTCCCCCTCCCCCTGTATGTCCAGCGCTGGTGTGTGCGCCGTACATACAGGACAGCGTCACAGGGGAAGTGACGCGCGGCTGCAGGGGAGTGACTTCCCCCTGCGCCGCTGAGGAGATCGTCCGGAGCGGCCGTGCTGCAGGAGCCTGGTGAGGTAAGTGGATTTTATTATTTTATTTTTATTAGCTATATGAGGGGCACTACCTGGCAACAGAGGGGGCACTACCTGGCAACAGAGGGGACATCAACCTGGCAACAGGGCACTACCTGCAACGAGGGGACATACTGGCAACAGAGGGGACATCTACCTGGCAACAAGGGGGCATCTACCTGGCAACAAGGGGGCATTACCTGGCAACAAGGGGGCACTACCTGGCAACAGAGGGGACACTACCTGGCAACAGAGGGGGCACTACCTGGCAACAGAGGGGGCATCTACCTGGCAACAATGGGGGCACTACCTGGCAACAGAGGGGACATCTACCTGGCAACAATGGGTGCACTACCTGGCAACAGAGGGGGAATCTACCTGGCAACAGAGGGGGCATCTACCTGGCAACAAAGGGGGCACTACCTGGCAACAGAGGGGACATCTACCTGGCAACAGAGGGGACATCTACCTGGCAACAATGGGGGCACTACCTGGCAACAAAGGGGGCATCTACCTGGCAACAATGGGGGCATCTACCTGGCAACAGAGGGGGCATCTACCTGGCAAACAATGGGGGCACTACCTGGCAAACAATGGGGGCACCTACCTGGCAAACAATGGGGGGCACCTACCTGGCAACAATGGGGGGGCACCTACCTGGCAACCAAGGGGGGACACCTACCTGACAAACAAAGGAGGGCACCTACCTGGCTAACAAAGGGGGGCACCTACCTGGCTACAGAGGGGGCATCTACTTGGCTACAAGGGGGCATCTACCTGCCTGTAAGGGGCACTACCTGCTTATGGGGGGTTACTACCTTGCTATAAGGGCCTCTAGCTGGCTTTCTTCCAAAGCCGTTATGCAGTTAGGTGGAGTGGGTGTGGCTTTTTGAAGGGGCGTGGCATACCGACAAGATGGCTTTTTCATTTTCAAAAGTTGGCAACTATGCCTTTAAGGGTTATAGGGGAAGGGCTGATATGAGTGATGACAATTTCTGTACAGCATTGAGCAATATGTTGGTGCTATCTAAGCAAAGGGAAACAAATAAATAATACAGAATCATGCAATACAGAAAAGAGAACTATTTTAAAGTCAGAATGCCTATTTCTTGTTACAATGACACTGCTTCATCCCAATATTCTGCTCATTTATCCTATAAAATTGGCGTCAGTTCATGTTCTTATCTATGGAAATCCATCTGTGCAGACAGTTTTTCCAAAGGTTCTGCAGCAGACATCATTCTTTGCACCGAGTCCTGGATATCTGCCAGTATCCAATGATGAATTTCCACTTTCACTATGTCTTTGTCATACTTAAACTATCTTATGTCTTAGTAATTGGGTCCTATATTAATGTAAGACCTATGAACCTCTACTCATTGTATACTCATTCCATTGTTTTATATAAATTTTATAAACATGCTTTGGTAAAATAAGCATATATTAAAAATAAACTTGTCATTGAACAGTTATGTGTGGAGAAGAACCATCAATACTAGAATTTTTGATGCATGGATTTATTAATTAATAACTTTATGGGCTTACTTTGTGTTAGTTTTTTCATATTGGTATAGCAGTCTTAAAAAGGGTATATAGCTAAAAAAAATCTTGAAGCTTTATATGTGGCAAGATAGTAAAAAAGCCCAAAAAACTCCCTTGTCAAGCCAGCACCAATGATCCTGGGATATCCCGCCGGTCTTTATTAATAGCAATGGTGTGGTGTATTAGCCCATGACTGCTGCAGCTTATCACTGATCTTATAGATGCCAGGATGTATACACATGATCAGTTATAATGGACATGGCAGGTACGTCTGGTAAGTTCTTGTTGCTGCTTTGTCAACATAAACAGTTAGGGACCTCTGTACCATAAGGTGTTGGAGAGGTCAAGGTTTATGGAGAGTACAAGATATTTTGTTATTTTAGCAAAGAAAAAGTAGTCAAATTATTTTTCTTATTTGAAAACCCCTTATTTGGACTTGTTACATATTTGTATAAACCATCTGTTTCCTGTTCCTCAAAATTAGTGTCGTTCAGATAAGTCTCTGTTCAGCAGTGGACAAACTAGTCAAAGTACTTGGGATTCAGGATGTCTATAACCCATAGCTTATTAAATATAAGGGGGAGGGGAGATTATGGGAGTGTTTTCTGGCCTCTGGAAAGTATCTACAGCATCCACTTGCCTCCACATTACATTGGTTTACGAATAACCCTATCCCTAATATCAGCCCTAGTCTAAAAACAAGCCCCAACTGCAGCCTCATCTATAACTCTGGCCCCCACTCAAAGAGAACCCCCAACCCTAACTCCAACGCTACCTTAACTACAATCTTAACCCCGGTTTAATCTCCAAATCAAAGTATAATTCCAATCTGAATTCCAACTCCAAATCCAGTTTAGGGTTAGGATTAGGGAAGATTTTTTTTCAAAGTTCAGTTATCTTGGACCTGAATCGAACTGCCGATTTTAAGGTTAAATTTAAACGTGAATCTGCAGTAAAACACTACTCAAAATTATTTTAACAAAAATGAATTCAAAATTTAAATTACAGAGCAAGATGATGTCCTTACAATCTTCTATGGAAACAAATAGGGATTTAGAATAAATGTAGATAAACAATGAATAAGTTGGCACTTCATTATCTTGTTTTAGCCATATTCTTCTATATAAACTGCAGTATTTAATGCCTCTTTTTTTCCATAAAAACTCCCCATCACTAGTGTTGATCGAACCGTTCTAGAAAAGTTAAGTTCTAGTAGAACTTCTCGAATTTTTAGAACTCGAACCGAACCGACCATTTTACTCTACGTTCGAGTAAAGTTCTAGTTCTAGTTCGACACACCATTTTCCGTTTCGTTTTCAGCGGCTTTCTGCACTTTTAGCAACCATCCAATTACCTTCCTGCACGTTTGGCAGCCATCCAATCAGTGCAGAGCAAAGGGAAGAGAAAAAAACGTCATAGCTGGGGGGTGAGGCTCATTGGATGCTCAATTCACTTGACCATGTTATATATATTTCGCTGTGTTGCCTTGTGAGCACCATTTTCAACTCAATCTCTGTACTGTACAGACTGCTCTTAGTTAGATAGCATTTTCCTCTCCATAGACATCAATAGTTAGGGAGTTTGGTATTGCTGGCTGCATCTTTTCCACACCCAGAAGCTGTTATTTGGCGACATTTACAGGCTCACATAATGCCTAACTCTCATACACATGGATATATATTTTACAGAGTACTTGGATTTGCTAAATCATACTCAGTGCCCAAAAGTTCAGTTTTTGCAGTTTTGGGGGTTCAGTAATTGTATAACACACCGTCTCCAAATCTCTTACGTGTCAAAGGGGCTTTTGGGCCTCTCAGTATGCAGGGCCCTGTAGCAGAAGCTACCGCTGCACCTCCTATAGCTACGCCCCTGCTTGCAAGCTGTTCTCATCTTTTCAGTTAGCTATTGAAGTATTTAAGCCTCTCAATTGTTTTATGTCACTCTTAGAGACAAATTTTCTTCACTAACTTGTTCCACGTATCCAGTTTACTGTTATGGATGGTAATTACAGCTTCTCCTCACCTGTGTAGGTATAAAAATTAACCAGAAAATATTTTCCCATAGACTGTAATGGACTTCAAGTACAATTTCTAGTTTGAATAGAACCTCGAACCAAACACACTAACGTTCGAGGTTCAAATCAAAGTAGAACTTTTTTTACTGCTCGCTCATCTTTACCCATAACCAGTAAGACAATTCCCTTAGCACTGAGCATATAACCATCTTCCTCAATTACTTGTCAGTATCATATTCCATGTCTGGATCAAGCATGCGCTCTCCCATCTTAGCCCAGGAGTAGGAGCCATCTTCCCTGACTGTTGCATGAGTAGAACCTTTCTGCTCCACTTCCCCTAAGCTTCTATCTGAATTTGTGTCTGTGACCACAACATTAAGGTATATTAGGAAACTAGACTGTGTAGTCACTGTGTTTGGAAGATAAACAATGTGATTGACAGATACAATCAGAAAAACATAATTGAAAGTAGAAAGACACATAATACCGAAAATATTTAAAATCATTTATTTGTTATGTAAATTGGGTTTAAAAAACGTAACAACGACTTCTGAAATCATCAATGTGTGCAGATGTATCCAATGTATTACTCAACCAAAGGGAACAATCAATCACTTGTCAATACATTTGTGAGCTTTGGGGGAAGCCTTAGCTTCTAATCCTGGTTTCATGGTTATGGATGTTCTCATTCACTCTGTTGCAGTTATATGTAGTAATAACAGCAATAAAGCAACACTCTCTGTGTCTGTTAAGTATTTTAAAGAGTAGAAAAATAGACACTAATGTGTATACTCACCAAGTCTTCTAAGTTTGGTAATGATAGTTTTTTGGTGCATGGATGGGATCCCAAAACTTTCTGGACATTCTAGATTTAATCTGAAAGTGACATAATGTAACTAAAAAACATTATGGTGACTGCTTTACTTCCGTGGCAAAGTTTGAGTATATAGTGAGATTTAGATACAACACCAATATCAAATTAAAAGAGGTGTTCAGTTAGGGCATATCCCCACTACAAGGGTTTTCGGACGTTTTTTCAGCCGGTTTGCGCTTTTTCAGACCGCCTGAAAAACCGGCCGAAAATGAGCACAATTGTGCTCTAGGGAAAACCTGTGCAGCCGTCCCCACTGCACGGGTTTTCCATCCGGCGGTTGTTCCGCCCGCGGTCCGCTCACAAAAACATTGAGCATGTTCATTCTTCCATCCGGTTTCCGGATGGAATATGAACACCTCGATGGGAGGGGGAAAGGCTGTTCTCCGCTCATCGCGAAGAAAAGCCGCCCCCACCCCTCCACGCGGCCTTGGAGACGGCCGCAAAACCGGACAAATACCGGCCGAGTAAACCGGCAGGTATTTGTCCCTTGCCTTGGGAACGGAGCCTTACAGTGTACAACAGAAAATATAGCTGTTAAAAATGGCATGACTTTTTCAGGAACATTACAAACTCTTCCTTCCGCATTCCAGCATTGTGTCTTTTTCTTCCTATGTGCTGCAGCAATAATGTTCACGGGGAAGCAGGAGCGTGGGGCAGGTGGCACATGTGCAGAAGGATTTTTCTACTGTGGTTGACAAAACTTTTTACCTACTGTATCTGGCTCTATCTCAGCAAGGAATTTTCCAGGGAAAAACATGGCACAAGTTTAAGGTACCCAAATCCCCAGAAGCCAATAGAGTGCCTTCAACAATATCTACAGTCATAGTAATGGGGATCCTGTGTAGGTGAATTGTGTCATCTAATTCTTTTATTTCCCGGGTAACACAGGACTCAGAGCATTGTAGGGATATGGGTGACATAGGTCATATGGCTGAGATAACGTTGTTAAAGAAATGTACTAATACCTGTACAGTTTTTGTGTAATGAGATTGACATTGGATATGATAGTATTTTACAATGTGTATTGTTCCACAGGACTGCAGGTAAAGCTACTAAATTCTCTCAGTGAGCTATTGATACATATGGCAGAAGCAAATTCAGCTCTGCTATACTTGTACTTCCTGTTTATTGAATTGATTCTATGACTTTACTTGACTATCCAACAGGCACCTTTCTCCCTTGGAGACATATAAAGGAAATGACAGCTGAATAAAGCTACCTGCCAGATGCGGTTGTTGAGCATTAATTACAATATGTGTGACAGGATTTTTGATTTCAGACTAATTGCCATTGTTGAGCTTTTTAAAAGAGCTGCGTATCCTCAGTGTGAATCACTGTTATCAGCATCTAACAGTGATTTGCTGTTTCAATCCTGCCGACTTGACATCCAAAGTAGTGAAATGTTTGTAAGTTTATTTAACCCCCTAAGGAAAATACTTTGTTGGGGCCATCAAAAGTTGTCTACTTTGTAGCCAATGTTAACAAAAGTGTTTTACATGTAGATCACTATTGCTTATTTACTGATGTACCCTATCCTTGAAGTTCCACCTTAATTTTAAATCGGTTAAGTCATGCCATTTTGTCGGCAAGCCTCTGCAGTCTGCACATTGCTCCTGTCAATAATATGGCTGCAAAAAGAGGGGGATAGGTAAAGGCATTTCAGTTAGCCACCTCCAAAACACAATGCACCTGCCATCTGCATCTGTGCGGGACTTAGGGGGACATGTATGAAAACTATCTCGGTCTAAGACTTTTCTTGTTGCCCATATCAACCAATCAGAGCCCCCCTTCCATTTCATATAGTGCTCTAAAAAAATGAAAAGGCCGCTCTGATTGGTTGCTAAGGACAACCAGAAAGGTCTTAGACCAAGACAGTTTTCATACATGTGGCCCTTAATGAGGAGCCTTTTTTTCTTGTCCCTCCGTCTGCAGCCAACTTATAGTCAGATGTGACTTGCAGATGAGACAGAAGGCTTGGCAACCAAGAGGACATGATTTAACCAGTTTGGCAAATAGTTCTGAACTTTAAGAAAAGTTATACCAGAAAGTTTAAATAAATTTGCCTAAATTAAATATTTGTATTTTAAAGGTGTTCAGCCCCTTCCAGTTCGAGTTTTTTCATCACCACATTCTGCAAGCAATTCCTTTAAATTTGTTAGTCAATACTGCTATATGAAAGCTTGGTTTTGAACAGAGTGAGTTGCATTGTAATGTGGGACCGTTTTGGACTTTACATTTAATTAATTAATTATATATATATATTTTTAAAATAATTTTTAAATAATTTTAAATAATTTTTAGGCAAAATGCAAAAAAATCAATGTCACCATTGTTTCTCAGAATCTGGTTTTACAGCATGTGGTTTCATTAATATGTTAAGTTTTTTTTTTTTTTCTGTGGTCAATTACATCTACTACTATGCCATATGTATACAGGATTTAATGTTCTATGTTTGCATAATAAAAACAAATTTGTGTTACAAAACAATTGATTTTGTGTTGCTGTGTTAGAAGCCCCATTATACTTTATTGTTTCTTTGATGTAGATTTAGAAGGGCTTGTGTTTCTTGGGACAACGTAATTTTTATTTGTATCACTTTCTGGTCCATAATACTATTGAATACTTTTCATTTCTGTTTTATGGATATGCTATAAACAAATCTGGTATTGCTTTTGTTTACTTTTTTTAGCCCCATTAGGGAACGTAACTGTGACATGCAGCCTAAGGCTATGTCTACACTGCAGTGAACAAAAAACGACCTGAAAACGAATTACTAAAAACGTTCATGAAACTGAGTTTTCTGTCCACTGCCTGTCAAAGGCAGCCGAAAAAACGGCCGTTTTTTTGAGCGTTTTTCGTTTTTTGGAGCGTTTTTTGGAGTGTTTTTTGAAGCGTTTTTTGGAGCGTTTTTTGAAGCGTTTTTTGGAGCGTTTTTTGAAGCGTCTTTGCTCTGCTTTTTAATGTATGCACAAATTAAGCCAATGGATATAAACTACACCCTACAGGTGGAGTTAATATGTTAAGTAGTCACGTCCTTTAGATCACTGTAGCCATTGTGAGCACATTGTCCTTTGTGTGCTGCTGCTGCGTGCTACTGCTTTATTAAATTTTGCACCAGATTATTGCACCAAAATCCACAAAAACCCACATGATCTTTCCATACAGCAAGATAACTGTATTAGCATCAAACTCTGTAAAGAAAAGGATTTTAGCGCCAAAATCCCAAAAAACGCATTATTGCGCCAAATTCCGTAAAAAAAAAATATTTTTACTGTCAGAAGCGTGATCAGTTTATTAGCGCCAAAATTTTTAAAGATATTGAACTAAGCCCCCAAATCCGTCAAAAAACTGATTCTGCCCCCAAAATCCGTAAAAAATTTATTTATTTGCGTCAAAAGCTAGATCACTTTATTAGCGCCAAAATCTTTAAAGATACGGATTTTTGCCCCAAAAGCCATAAAAAATGGATTCTTGCACCAAAATCCGTAAAAAACGTATTTTTGGCATCAGAAGCGAGATAACGTTATTAGCGCCAAAATCAGTAAAATAAAATGTATTAGTGTCAAAAAACGTAAAAAAAGGATTTTTGCGCCAAAATCCATAAAAAAACGGATTTTTGGCATCAGAAGCGAGATAACGTTATTAGCGCCAAAATCAGTGAAAAAAATTTATTAGTGTAAAAAAACGGATTTTTGCGGCAAAATCCGTAAAAAAAAGTATTTTTGGCGTCAGAGGCGAGATACCGTTATTGGCGCTAAAATCTGTAAAACAAATTATTTTAGTGCCAAAAAACGTAAAAAAACGGATTCTTGCGCCAAAATCCGTAAAAAAAGTATTTTTGGCGTCAGAGGCGAGATAACGTTATTAGTGCCAAAATCTGTAAAAATAATTATTTTAGTGCCAAAAACGTAAAAAAAACGGATTCTTGCGCCAAAATCCGTAAAAAACATATTTTTGGCGTCAGAGGCGAGATAACGTTATTGGCGCTAAAATCTGTTAAAAAAATTATTTTAGTGCCAAAATCCGTAAAAAAAGTATTTTTAGCGAAAAAAATATGAATTGCGCAAAAATCGTTAGCGACCAAAGCATGATCATTTGATTACAAAAGGTACAAAAAAGTACAGATCAGACACTTGTATGCAGATTTGATAAGATATAACTTTTGTAACACCCATTATAGGTGGAACTTGGGTCTCCTGGGAGGGTTTTCATTGAAAAATTGCGGCAAAAAACGCCGCGAAAACGCACCAAAAAACGTCCGGCGCTTTACATAGACTCCTGTAGTAAATTTTCTGCCCGGCTCTGCCGTTTTTTAGAGCGTGTTGCAAAATACGACCAGTGAAAAAAACGAGCAGAAAAAAGAAGCTCAGTGTAGACAGCAGGACGTTTTTACAATAGAGTCTATGGGAGCTCTTTACAGTCGTTTTTCCCGCATTTTGAGAAAACGAAAAACGCTGAAAAAACGGACGTTTTTCGGTGCAGTGTAGACATCGCCTAACAGGTTATGCCCGAAAACGGCCTTATATGCTCTGATACATGTCAGGTCTATGGGACATCTGTGGGAAGTGACTGGCAGCCTCCAGCTATGTTACAAGTGCACCAACAGGCCTGCAGGAGTCTCAAGATACCTGAGGGGTTAAATTGTAAAGGTAACACTGATCCCAGCCATTGCATTGGTGGCGGCACATCCTCTGAGTATGTTCCATTCCTATGCTGTAATAGCACAGCACAGTTTGGGAATTACCCACTCTCCAGCCATACTGTTATGATGTAGTGAGGAGGCGATTAGGGCCAGATCTATATGCACTGATCCTGTGTGGAGGTAGTTTGTGTGCCACCAGAAGGTGCTTTTACATGGCAGCAAAGTCACAAATATGAGTCGCATGTAAATCAAAATCTTACTGTATCTTTGGTTATTCCTAATGGGGAAAAAAAGTGCCAAGGAAACGTGAAAATATTATTAAATTAATCTTACCGAGTCAAGAGGTTACAGACAAATTATTTTCCCAAAGGGGGTAATGGAAGAACCTATGATATATGTTGTAGATCAGTTGCCATCCATTAAGCAACAGATTCTAGCTGATTCTGAGGAATTTCGTTCCTTTGGTCTACAAGGTTTCTGTTTAGTAAGTTATTAGAAAACAAAATCACTGTGCTATTTGGAACTAAATTATTTTTTTTATATTGGTAATTTAGTTATTTAAGTTTTTTTCTAAGGAACTAGGAAAAATGCTGCAAAACTACACATTTTATTAAGTAATCAATGCAATGTGTGAATTGTATTTCATAAATACCTATTGATCACCATTGTACATCCAACTCCAACTCTACAATACTGTTATCCTGTGTGAATAAAGCACATTGAATTGGTTACATGTGGCAAGCATACATAGCATGCCCTGACTAGTGTTTTCAAAAGTAAGCTAAACCTCTAAATTCATCTTCTAACCTTCACAAGATCATAGTCTAAAACCAGGACTGAAAATATTAAGTTGTAACTTTTAAACCAATTCTAGATCTATTGTAAAATAGGGCCCTTTATATTTTACAATTTGTTAATGCTTTTTATGTGCCAGGTGGGGTTTGAGGCCCATTATGGAACCATGGCTTAAATGCGATTGCTACCACTGCACCCACTATACCAAAGGTATTGAATATATTAGTACCCGTGCAAAAAAAGAGTAGAAAGAAAGATACAGCTAACAGAGCGCACACCAAAAATGAAACATATATGGAACATTTGTTAGGTGATGAAAAACAGACTAAATACAATTAAGTCCCACAGGATAAAAAATTCACAAACCTGTAATGACAATACAGAAACTGGTATACACAGAGCTCAATCCTATGAAGATATGCAATAAGTCAAAGAGTGCTCATGGGCTACCACCTTGTATAGACAAGTTCTCTTTTTCCATCTTTTCTACAATTAGACAAGCATTATGCATATTTTCTGTTCTGTATATATGTAACTGTATTTGATGGAATGTAGCCATATTTAAGATGTTTTGTCTATTTGTATGTATCTGACAATATTTGTCCTGACTTCTATGTAATATTGGTGCAAATTCGTTATAGAGAAGAGGTCATTTAGTATTTTTTAAACTTTTTATGGGTCTAGCAGACCCCTTGATTTTTGATTTATTGCATAATTGTATATGATTGAGCTGTATGTGGACCTGTTTTTCTATTATCATTACAATTTTCTATATTTTTTAGTCTGTGAGGCTTTTAAACTGTTTTTAATCTGTAATTCATAACCTATTAAATTTTACGTACATTTTTATTTCTTTTGGGTTTGTGCTGTGTTAGGGCTTGTTCACATGGAGTTTTCACTCTGTGTTACAAGCGCTTTGTAGATCCGTCTTGGGGACCGACAGAGTGGACCCCAAAACGGATCTAAACAATTAGCAGTGACTTTATCACTGCTTGCTATGACAAACACGCAGCAGCGTTCACATGAGAGATCAACGCTGCGTGTTTCAAAAGCGCAGCTCGGGTCCATCTTGTAAAGAATTGCATGTCAATTCTTTACAAGATGGACCCGAGCTGCGCTTTTGAAACATGCAGCTGCGATCTCTCATGTGAACGCCGCTGTGTGTTTGTCATAGCAAGCAGTGATAATCCTTTCTTCTTGTTTTGCATTTGTTGTTTACACATCTGCAGCACCCTATTTTTTCTTATTACTGTATTCTTGTCTTTTTTTTCTTTTTTTGTTTGTTGTTTCTAAACTAGAATCTATGGTAGCAAAGGAGTCTCATTAACGTTAGTCTCGTTTTGCACAAATCTGTGCAACAAAAGTGCTTTAATACCAATCTTTATTGCTGAGAAAGCAGAAAGCACAGGGCTTTGTGCTGGGTTGAATATCAGAAACTGACCCCTGTAGTCTAAGAAGGTGCAGGGATCATGGACTGTATCCCTGGATCCCTTATCCCAAATCTAAAAAAGAATGGGGTGCAAAAGAGTAAAGAAAATACAATTGAACCTGTCTAATACAGATAAATAAGGATATAACTTTAACTATGTACTAACCGGCCATTCAGAGCAGTTCTGTGTAAACAGATTTTTTTTTTTGTTTAACTGTATGTACTCACTATGTTGCTTCACGGAGCTTGCTCCTCACAGCCAGCTTCAGGCTCACACTTCATGTTCAGGCTATGGGTAGCTCTACAGTAGTGATTGGCATATCAGCTCTGCTGTTCCTACCTGAGCCTGTTAGAGATACATTAGTAATGGGAGATTTTAAATAGCAGGACAGAAACTCTAAAGGGTTAGGTTTGTCAAGAAATAAACAAACTCCTGTGCTGATGATAAGAAACAGCAGGGAGTGATATCACCATTCCAACCACTGCTGCTAGAGGAGAGAGACATGGTTGGTAACATAGGGAAGTTTGTGTACTCAAGCAAGAGCTAAGATCTGCTCTAGGAAAGCAAAATCAGAACAGTAATATATTTGGTTAGTGTTTATTTACCTTTCCGTACATGTTTAAAGCTTGTAAATGAACACAGTACTAGAAGAAAGAATTATCATTGGTTAGATGACATGATAGTCTTCTTTACCATTTCCCCTAACCAGTGGTAATTCCTATACAAGTAACAACATAATTTTCCAAACGCCGCCCTCTGGACACGTATTTGATTTCCTTTTGCCAAGATGCCTGGTCTGCTGGTTACGTCTGGAGTCACTAGTGTTGAAGTGATAAATATGTTGTTTCAAGTTGAATTTTACCCTAGAGACGTCCATTTCTAATGAATTTTTCTCACAAAGCCAAGAACCTCATAATCTCCGTGTCAGAAAAAAGTGAAAACTGATTTCATTTAATTCTCCAAGGAGTCAGAGAATTAAAGAAAAACACAAGTGTAAAGGTTCCCTCTCTGTAAGCATAAGTCTGTCAGGGTTTTTTTGACAATGTTTTAAATAAGCACATCCGGCCCAGCGACATAAATAAAGAAGTGCTGGACAGTCATTTGTGTGGATTAGACTTGTTAGCATTTATCAATCCCATGGTTTTAAAAGAACTCCCAAATTCCAGCTCGAAGCATCTCTTTGTAGTGAAGGATTGATTGTAGGAGTAAAATGAAATCTGATGAATTTAAAGCTATAGATGAGAGGAAGTAAAGCTGGCTCGATCTCCACTCAGATACTAGTAGTGCTACCTATAAATCATCCTGTGTTTATAGCAAGGATATAGTTGAATTACCATCAGGACTTTTTAACCTTAAAAATGTATTTCAGACACCATCTAGAACAGACACTTTAAACTCTCCCTTTCATCTGCTCCTTTTTGTGCCAGGTCAATAAACATGAGGATGTTATTTAGAAGGGTTAAAAAAATAACAAGCTTCTTTATGAATGTAACATACATCATTTTTATAGGTTTAACATCTTACATATCTTTGAGGGCCTCCGTCCAGGCAGACACATTCCCATACGCTGACAGAATGCAAGAGATTTCACATTGTATCAGCTCAATGTTTGTTCCTTGTTGTTGGAAAGTTAAACAGGACCAGTTTGTACGATAAGATTAAGAAGATTTTTCTCTTGAAACACAAAACACATATAATGAAAACTAAGACAATAAATTGCCCCTTGTCAGTTATTTAATAGGACTTTTCTTTTTATACTTTATAATTTTTTCTTTATTTTTTTATGTGTCCTCCTAAAGGTTATAAAAGGCATTTGAGGGAGTTTCTTATTCAACGTTTATATGGTTAGTAGGTAAGTGAAATCATAAATACAATTTGTGATTTAATTCCTCACCATTTCAAGATATGTGCTTTCTGACAGTGAATAAGAACACTCTTCAGAGGATGCAGACTTAAACAGACCTGGTTCTGCTCTGAGCTGAGAATATTTCATTGTTGGAAACAGTCTCAGCAAAGCCCTATGAACTAAACAGCCTGGAAAGATTTGTGCTATTGCTGCTGCACTTAGCTCACACTTTGGTTCTTAGCTAATTGATGAATGTGCTACTGCATCTGTGACACCAATAGGCGGCAATAAATCTACACTGCTTCTTTGTGCCCAATGACTCCATAAAAAAAAATAATCATAGCAAGGAGCAGCATGTGGAAATTTTGCTGTGGTTGTCCCACTTCATGCATTGATGGCATATCACTAGGACCCGCATCTCTGAGACCCGCACCTGTCTTGAGAGATGATCAGGACTCTCCCATTGAAATCAATAGAAGTTCAAAGTACAGACGAGCTGCGCCATTTGGCTGTTCTCAGAACGTCTATTGATTTAGACTGGAGAGTCCTTACTACCACTCTGTTCAGAATGGAGAGGTTTCCGGGCTCATTCTCAAGACAGGTGCGGGTCCCAGGGATCACACCAGATGACGTTGATGCCATATCCTTTAAAGCCCCCAACAGCAGTAAATCCAGTGCTTACAGGAACATTGGAAGATAAGTTTAGTTTACAAGAAATGGAACAAATTAATACTGAAGGGCACTAACTGCAACAAACTACTGTAACACCAGAGGGCACTTCCTTACTCAACAAAAGACTTGCTTTGTAATGTGAGTTTAAAGGTATATTCCCATCTCAGACTTTTATGGTACATTTTTGGAATATGCCATAAATGTCTTTTAGATGTGACTCCCACCTATCTTAAGAATGAGCCCTCAAACAAAATGGATAGGAAGTTGTGCTTGCATGGTACTCTTTGTTTTATTCTATGGGAGTTCCAAATACAGCTGAGTGATGTGCTCTACTCTACTCTTAACTTCCACTGAAATGAACAGAGAATGCCGTCCAGGCACAAGTTCCTCTCCGATTTGCACAGAGACTTTTAGGGGCATGTTCTCAAGATAGATGTGGGTCCCAGAGGTGGGACCTATATATACCAGACATTTATGGCATATCCTACTGATACAATATAAGCATCTGAAATGGGAACACACCTTTAAAGCAAAACTTAAAAACAATGAAGTAGATTCACTCACTGCTACAATACAACAGTTTTTTTCAACATTATAATATTGTTATTCACATGGGCAATATTCATATATCTTTAGCTTTATCTAATAGGTGGTGTAGATATAACTATGCAAAATGCTGAATTACAGAAAACTGAATATCCACAATCCTATTAAGATAGATAGACAGAAAGAAAAATTGATTGATAAATAGACAGAGTCCATAGACAGCCAGAAAGAGATAGATAGATAGATAGATAGATAGACAGATAGATAGACAGAAAGAAAAATTGATTGATAAATAGACAGAGTCCACAGACAGACAGACAGATAGATAGATAGATAGATAGATAGATAGATAGATAGATAGATAGATAGATAGATAGATAGATAGATAGATAGGAGTACATAGCCATAGATAGAGTACATAGACAGACAGATAGTTAGACAGATATATAGTTAGATAGATAGATAGATAGATAGAGTATACAGACAGACAGAGAGACAGATAGATAGATAGATAGATAGATAGATAGATAGATAGATAGATAGATAGATAGATAGATAGATAGATAGAGTACATAGACAGAGACAGATAGATAGATAGATAGATAGATAGATAGATAGATAGAGTACATAGACAGAGACAGACAGACAGATAGATAGATAGATAGATAGATAGATAGATAGATAGATAGGAGATAGGGATAGATAGAGTACACAGAGAGAGACAGACAGATAGAGATAGATAGATAGATATAATACTGAGACACAGATAGATAGATAGATAATAGATAGATAGATAGATAGATAGATAGATAGAGCACACAGACGGATTTGTAATACCATGAACTTATTTATTTATTTATTCATGAATAATAAAATAAGAAAACAGAACAACACAAGAAAGCATTTTTTAGTTACAATTATTGCTGTGGCTTCTAATGCTTTTTACTTTTTTTTACATCCATTGAATAGAACACTCTGGTTACAAGCATAAAAACTACGGTTGTAAATTACATTTATTAACATTAGAATAAGTACAATACGTTATAACAGAGATATTTCGAGTGTTAACCTTGTCTCCTAAATTTTGTCAGTAAGAGCAGAAAGATATTTTTTTGGCCCATTGCACAAATTATCACAAAAAGCATCACTTTATCACAGTGCCTCTGGCTTCAATAAGAGTCTCCAGATCACACAATCTTTCAAGTCAAGTTGAAGGTTTTTCGGCCAGACTTTTATTGAAGATAACCTAAGGGTTAATGCTTGGACTGATGCCACAAAGCATTCTCTACAGTTATTTGTAAATGTGCCCCTTCCTTCATGGAAGTCTCTGCATTTCCTGGATTTACCTTAAACTCGAACGTTCCAAGTTCTGTGTTTCATATAATTCAGAGTCTTCCGCTTGAGCGCGCGTGTGTCAGATTATCTGCTAAAGGTTATAACCCACTTCCTGTGACTGCGGACACAGGAAGAGGAAATGAACAAGCACACAAGTAGTGATTGGATTTCAAAGGTCAGCGATCCCAGGAGGTAGCATAAAGATTTTTCAAGAACCCGTGCTGCAGTATTCACAACACAAGGAAAAGAATCACCATTTTTCTTTTCGTGTCGGAAATCACTTTTCATAACAGCTGACAAAGTAGCTTGAATAACAATAGGCAGACAGCGATGTTTATTTTATGTATTATCAGAGGAAACAATGTGAAGCTATCAGGGGCAGAACTGGACACACCTTGGCTGATGAAAGGCCATTCAGAATGCCATCTGTTAAATCATTCTGTCCAGAGGTTGAATGCATTAATGTGCAGCTCTGGCCCTTTGCTTCCAAGCACCGTCTTTAAATCAAAAGGTTAAGTGTATAAATTATGTTGAGAGAATGCATGTTTGAAGTGTGGCAGGGGAAGATTGTACTATAGTGGGTGGGAAAGTCCCAGAGTGCTTCATTCTTCATTCCAGAGTATTTATTGATAATCATGCCCTGGAATTTTTTATGTTATAGTAATTATTTTTTATACTTTATACAAGAAACATAACAGAATGATTTGAAAAGTCGTTGTTTAAGGTTTTTTTTTCGACAGAGCTGTCCTTTTGGCTGTACAACTTGCTATGAGAGGGGGCATATTTAAGAGAAGATGTCTTAGGCTATGTTCACACGGCAATTATTGGGACGTATCTTGCCCCGTAATTCGTGCCGTACTGCGCTAAATACAGGGCAAGATACGTCCCAATAATTACAATAATCCACAGTTCTCATAGAGAACTGTGGATTACGTCTCCTCTCCCCGCTCGGACAAATGCCGAGCAGGGAGAGAAGTGACATGTCAATTATTCACGGTGTATACATGCTGTGAATAATAAATGTCTATGGGGCCGGCGGGGTGCCGCCCCACTGCCCCGCCCCGCCCCGCTCCCGAGCACTCGGCGTAATTGCTGCCGAAATACTTAGACAACAATGCCTTAGGCCTCGTTCACACGGCTTATTTCAGAACGTATTTACAACGGATTTCCGATGTAAATACGTTCTGAAATCAGTTGAAAATCAGTTGCAAATAAGTGCCACTAAGTGTGGCACGTATTTGTAACTGATTTCCCGACGGATTCACCATCTCCAATCATTGAAGGTGGTGAATCCGTCCGTAAATAATTGACATGTCAAGTGTTTGTCCGTCCGGAGTGCCGTCGTCAATCCGCGGCGGCAATCCGGAACGGAATTTTGCGTCGTGTGAACGACGAGCCGTATTTTCTATTGAAATCAATAGAAAATAGGCTGTGACTTATTTCGGACGGATTTGCCGACGGATTTTTCCGTCGGCAAATCCGTCCGAAATAAGCCGTGTGAACGAGGCCTTAGACAACAATCCATGTTCCTCCTTGTGATATCAATTAAAGTGTAAGACTCATTTAAGGACAAGAAATGTAGGTGATCCAGAAATAAACATAAATAACAAGTTCAAGAAACACCTTGATGTATATAATATTATAGGTTAAGGGCACTGATTTCTAAAGATGAAATGTTGTTCCAGGAATTCAGTTTAGTTCAGATATTTGGAGCAGAATTTTTCTCTTAGTTTGGGGTGAGTGGTATCTATTTCATAAGGGATTTTGCCTTCCTATGTGTCAGTTTGGTATAGTTATACGAGTAACTTCAGGCTTTTCTCACGGCACTGGTACTTGTGGACGTTACAGATGTAAAGGCAAGGCACTTGTCACTTTAGCACATCTCAGACACTCCTTTTTTGAAGCGATACTCCTGACAACTTTCCTCATATCCGACCCAGTCTAACTGTGCAAGGTGCTGGCACTGCCGCTGACTCCCGTTGCAGCTGAGGTGTGCAAGGTGCTGGCACCTGGAGACTCGGGATACTCTCTATTTGGCCCTCTAACTGGAGTCCCTTACTTTTTCAGCAGTCCCCCAAACTGCCTTCTTGTATTTTTGCGTAGTCTTATTCTCTTACTCCTCTGTGTCTATGCTGTCATGTTCTCTGGTCTCTCTGTGCCACTTTTTCCTTAGTTCTTTATCTAGTTAGACTTCTGTGAGTATGGCTATTCTCTTCTACCCAGCCTGCCCTGTCTAATTCTGGTAAACAGACAGGGTTCCTCTTTATCTTCTTATTTTGGCATAGAATCAGGTAGAGTAGCATAGTCTAACGAGTCCCCTGGTGTTCATGAAGTTTCAGATTGGCACCCCAGATGTAGTCACTAAAGGTGATGGCTGGCATGCAGTCATGAAACTGAAAGAACAGGCAGAGATGTGTCCAGATTACAAGCAGAAGGTGGATTCAATTGGAAACCGGTCACCAGCAAATGATTAGTGCAGACAGCGGACTAACAAAGAATCAGGAACAAACTGAAGGTTAATACGGGAAAAATCATCCACAAAATCTAACTTTAATTTTCAAACAACAGGTAATTGGTCCTGAGCAATTTGGCGAAGACGTGCAGACTGTAGAAATTACAAAGGACTGCCTTAGGACTTGATAACTGCCGCACTGCCTGGTGTGGAAAAGTTAAATGAGTGTGCTTGTGGCCAACAGGATGGGCTGCAGTGCATGGCGAGGTTTAACCCCTTAACGACCGCGCACCGTCTTTTGACGTCGGCTGGTGCGGGTCGTTCGTCTGCAGCGACATTGTGAGGAAGAATTCACTTTACTTTATCCCCAATGACAGCTCTCTCTCCAACCTCATCTAGCCAGATGGCCCCCAGCCCAGGACAAGCTCAATTTACACAGTAATCAAGCCCATTGTAAATGCCTTTCTGTAGGAAGCCACCACAGCATGGGGGTCAACCCATGAATGGACCCTCAAACAACTCAATTAGCTCAGACCCCCAGCTTCAAAGACTTGCACAACAGGCACCTACTGTAGCTAACCCATCTCCGATATTTCATATCGATTTATAGGCGATCCGCTCATAACTGGTGCATGGCGAGTTCATATCTGAAAATATGGAACTCCCCGCACACACAGCCACCATTTCCAGGTTTCTGGGGCGCAGGGGGACCGAGATATCCAGAACCGGACCTACGGAGCCCATAAGATAGGCGTGTCTGATATCCGGGCGTCGTGTAGGTCCAGCCGGTTCTGATGGTGCTACCGGCTCGGTTCTGTGCCAATGCCCTGCCGCGTTATAGTCCATTTTTGTGTTTGTATCAGAAACTGCATGACCTGAGTGGGAGGAGTTCATAGACCATCCCAGGGGTGTGTGGGGGCGTGTAAGGGGGCTGCCACATGGGCTGCCCCCTCACAGATATAAGCAGGAGCCCGTGTGGGCTCTACCGTTGATCCAGGAGGGGGGGTACCTAAGAGCATTTCCAGGAGCATCCATACACAGCAGCCAGGCCACATAAGCCCCCCCATGTGAGCCCAGAACCAAGCCCGAAGGTAACTTGATCCATTTTAACTGCCTTTTGTCTGTAACCCATGCTTGTATGTGCACCTCTGACTCTTACCTGTATATTATTATCCTTTTGTATATATTTGTCTAGTGTGCCCTCCAAGGCTAATTAAATCTATAAACTTTAATCTGAGTTAGTCTGTCTTGATCATCGGCCTCACACGCCTAGTACTCGGTCTATAATATATAGCTACCCCAAGGCTGGTTTCTGGCCTTGTCATAAGTCGGTAACGGACCGATCTTATAACTAAACTAGAAACTGGTGGCAGCCGTTCAGGGTTCTGGACGAGGAAAGTGTTCTCTCGTCCTCCCTGGTTCTCCCAGTGCCCGTGTGGACAGGGGTTAACAGTGGAACAGTATCTGGCTGACCTTGTACACCCCTAGGGGGCCGTGCAACGTCGAGATACACACCAAGTCAGGCCGTCGTCCCTCGAGTGGGCCGGCGGACTAGGCTGTTTTCTTCACAGACGTCTTTTGCCATCGCTGCAGACTTAGGGGTTAGCGACGCCCGGCGCCGCAACTGCGCTGGGATTGGGGCTGTACTACACAGCCCTGATCCAAGAGCATCTCCTGAGAGCACCGGGGAGTGGAGGAAACCTCTGCAACCCGGTGATTTAACCCTTTGATTGCGGCGGTCCCAGAGTTGTCTGTGTATGAAGCCAGTGACCAGGACACACTGTGTGCTGTCCAGATCATTGCCTGTGTCAAAGTGACACAGATTAGAATGTATTAGCATATATGAATATGCTAATAGATTACTAAGTGTAAAAAAAAAAAGAAGGAAAACAGTTCTCCCTTCATGGGATTTAAAAAAAAAAAAAAAAAAAAAAAATATATATATATATATAGAGAGAGAGAGAGAGAGAGAGAGTAAAAAAATGAATAAAAAAATAAATAATAAAAAACTAAATATTTAATAACAAAATAATTGTGCATACCATACACACAAAAAACACCCTACACATGTTAGGTATCCACACGACCGTATTAACCTGTAGAATTGATCTAACAAGTTATTAAGTGTGGAATCAGTACCTTAATTAAATTATTCTATGTTGAGAAATATGGTATATATTGTACTGCGCCACCTATTGTAGTAGGTTTAATTAGTGAAATATTATTATTAGATGAATTATCGATAATAGGGGTTTTGTATATTGGAGTATTTTAAGTATATATTAATAAAAGTTTATGTTTTAGATTTTTTTTTTTTTTTTTGTTTAAACTGAGATTCTTAGTTGTACTATTATTTAAATGAATGGAAAGTGCCACACAAACTCAGCCTCCTGTCTGTTCTGATCGGAGAAGATTAAAGTCTGTTTTCAAGCTTAGCATCAGGGCCTTTTCTTAAGCTATCTTGTGGAGATATGTCCTATCCTGTTCCAGAAATGTCTGAGAAGGGACTAAAGTTTAAGGACTATTCCTTTCTCAGACATCTCAGGGTTAAACTATAGTGTCCCATGGAGTGTTACCCCACAGACAGCCACTATATAAACACCCACCATACTACCCTTATTAGTAGTTACCAAACTACATACTTATTTGCATGTTTCCAAATTTGCTCCACCACAATAGACCAAAAGTTATATGAGAGCTACCAAAGAACATTTTCTTGTAAATTTCCGTTCCTCAAATGTTGTCTGTGTAAAAGATCATAGTCTGCCAACAAGTAATAGAATTTCATTCTCTCTATCCCTGTCAAATCACAGTCGCACCATTCTGTATGATAAAATATTCATGTAGCCTCAGATTATCAGTGCCATCATAATATTATAATGCAGGTTAAACCAGCTAGAATGTAGAAATATTGATTTAAACTGTTGTCTTATTGGACTATAATTAATACATTTCCAAAAATAAAATGAATCAGGGTGAAATAAGTAAATCAAGTTCATTATTGTTCCATTGACTTTTCCGTAGTGTGTAACTGCAGTTAATTTGCATAAGTGAACATAGCAGACCCCAGTAGTTCAGTGCCACAGAAAAAAACACTGTCACTTAAATAAATGTTCATTTTCAGCACTCCAAGTTAATCAAAAGCTGCAATGAATTGCTGTAATGTGAGATATAAGCCTGATTTATTACTTACAGCACTGATCATGTTTACGTCTCTGGCTGCTGTCACTACATACTGTAAACCAGCAATAGTTGGAAGGTCCTCTTACATCTTTGACATTCTCCCTTCCAAAGGCTTTTATTTTAATACTATTCCTAATTGCCCTTCAGTATCCAAATTCATTGTGTTTTCTGCTCAAAGGCCAAGGCGTTTTAAGGTTACTCCTGGGTCTGAGCAGCCTATGTATCTTCAATAAAAGGCTTGATTGCATTCAATGGAGAGGAGTGCTGGGAGAGATTTGCTTGACCGAGGCTATACATTACAGTCCAATTAGTGTGGAGATCACTGCAGAGTCTTTAACTTTATCTAGTAACGGTCCAGACCGTTAATGGAGACTCCAGAGAATCTGATGGATGGGAATTTCTGATCTCCTGGAGTGGCATTGAAGGATACCCCATTATAAACTCGCCTTTCTCAGAAAAGAGTCTTGTAAAAAGAAAATTGCTAATGGAATTAAGTTATTATAATAGACTTTTTGACTGTCGGGGCTAAATGTGTCCTTCAGTAGCACTGTAGATGTCTCCCTGTGCACTCTCATTTATCATTCATTTTATGCCTTACTGCACATAGGTAAAATATTGCTGTACCTGACTGTATCACTGGATTTCTAGCTGTAATATTGGTGTTATTAGATTTTATTTTTAATTACATTTTATTGGTACTACAACAATATATAACTGTTACCTACTAAATTCATCACTTTTGTTCCTAGTTCCCATAGAAGCTGTCACGAACAGGCTATGTTTGTTGGTTGTCTGATCAGGATCCTCTGCCCCGGACTGACACCTGACGCGATATGTGACATATAACTGAAGTTCCGCACCCCTAGGTACGTAAGGTCAGTTGAATACCGTTTCACAGGCACCCCTTTTCCACGCAAGCACAGGGAGGAACTGAGAGTGAGAGATGAGAGCCAACGCGACTGCCCTCGTGGCACAACACTCGCTCACAAACCTGACTAGCTGAAAGACCCCTTTTCACTAACACCAGTAAAACAGAGCCCTGCCAGCTCATTAGACTACCACAAATTCCTCCTAAAATATAATCTCAGTCCATAAACGAGATTATATCGGTCAAGAAGCCAGCCCCAGGAGCGTATGAGGTAAAACCGAGACCATGGACGTAGAGGTTCGGGGTTTGAGATAAGAAAGCAGCCCAAGATTAAACTGAATATGTAATTGCCTGATAGGCACACTAGACAAGACAAAACATACGGTAAATACAGGTATATAAAGTCAGAAATGCAGTTACAGTTGTGGTATACAGACAGTATATACAGATAAGGTCAGTTACCTGGTATTAGGCCTTAGCACTGCGCAGCCACATGGCGGAGGGGGGGGGGTGTTGCCAGCAAGTTCCTGGTTCCTTCTGATATACCTAGTGTAGCATATACACCACACTACAGTAGACAAGTTCCAGCTTCTGCTCAGCCCATGCTCTTATCCTTAGCTGGTGTAGGAAGGCACAAGGTGCAGTTATTGACGGACGTTATGTGTCACCTATCTGCCTAAGATCGGTGAAATAAAGCCCATTTGTTTGGTGTCAGCGGCAGCAGGCCACGGACACAGTTTTGTAGTTGTAGTATGGCAGAAATGCCGTGATCCGGGTCATGCTTTATTGGAGCAGTCTGTAGAGTTGGGTGGGATGGGCTGCTCCCACACTCCAGTCCTGGGCTTACCAGCCCCATATAAGGCCAGCAGGCTCAGGTGAATTGGGGTGTGGTTCCCTTCCTGTCAAAAACTGCTCAGTGGAATGAGCAGTAGTAAGAGAGACAGAGCTGGGCCTTGATAACCGTGGATGTACTACAGAGACCGGCATACGGGATTGTGACTGAAAACAAGGACTGTGCTTTATGTTTGTTTTTGGCTGAAGCAAGCCCTGCTGTTTATTTTCCTCGTTTATATAACCGCAGCCAATAAATCCTTCCATATTGCACGTTGAAGGACTGCCTCCGTTTCAGCTAATTCTCACACTGGTCAAAGCCTTTACGTCCGTGGGATGACTCGATGCCTTCCGGGCTGAGTGCTTGAACCTGTAACCTAAATTGGGTCCTAACTTCTCCTGGGGAGGTCACAGAAAGGTGGTGTTGGTATATAATTATGAGCCCTTGGTTTAAATTCTTTGTTCATCACAGAAGCTTCACTGTAAAGCCTGTTACAAGGTTCCCAACCTACCATGTATGCTGCTGTTGCCTTATGTGGCAGAGGGGTTACTGTTACTCTTCCACAAACACCAGGAATGATGAGCATCTGCTGGCGCTACACTCTCTTATGCTCTTGGTTCCCATACTATTTCAGTTACATTGGTTTGTATTACTTGCTACAAAAGTCTAGGAACTATTATTTATAACAGTTTCATCCAAGAAAAGCCTTGATTGCATGTCAATTCAGAACCCTAGTGCTGCAAGGGGCCACTGGGTCATTAATGACATAGAGTAAAAAGGTTTCTGCCAAAATATAAGGGGAAGCTGGCAGGTGATTTTTGCTTCCTTCTCTGAGAGCAGGATATGACACGAAATGAAAAGCTGAGCTCCGTGATAAATAGAGTTGTATAACTTGCTGGTGAATAAGAGTCCGGTCTTCAACAATGAAACAAGATGCTAGTGGTAGAAAGAGGCAGTCTTGCTGACTGACCACCTTATTGGGGTCAGAGGTGGGGGGTGGGCTTGGAGAACGGAGCACTTATTGATGTATGTTGTTTTGATGTTTGTTTTATTTTTGCCTGTGCCTGAAGATATATGTAACTTTTCTGTGTTTGCGACTTAGGCCTTTTCCTTACAGAGATAGACAAAGGATGAGGACAAAGACATGGTTTGTAGTCTGAGTCACTATAATACCAAGATAATACTGGTCTAACATAAAACAGGTTTAATTATATTTAAAAAGGTTGTCTAGTGGTTAGACAGTTTGGAAATGGCATGACTTCGGTTGTTTGGAACAGGCATGAGATGGCAAACGGTAGGCCCGGGCTGGATTTTGTTCTAGCTTGCTTTTACTTTGTATACTTAAAATTGGTAATGCAGAGTACACATATTCAAAATCTTGGATCCCTTTGTTTTCAAAATTCATTTACAAATTGTATGATACAGTTCACAGTTGATGCGCTTTGCGCTACTTAACAATTAAAAGTTGTGTGCTGGGGGGAAGGGGGAAAAATAAGAAAAGTATTGCATTTCAGGTTGTACCCACATTGACAAGTTAATCGTCTGGATGTCATGATGGTCATTGTTATTTTGCAAATTTATATTGTTTGACTCATATACTTATTGTATGTTCTGGAATGCTTAATAAAAAGATTAAAAAAAAAAAAAAAAGCTGAGGAAATTTTAAACATGAAACTGAAAGTACCCCACTTCTAGCTGTTGCTCAGCCCATATTCTTATTCTAAGCTGGTCACACACCCTCACACCCGTTTACACTCTGGGATAGCTCGATGCACCCGCTGCCCTTTTTTGTTGAGTGCTCCAGCATAGCAGGCTCCCATTTGTTCCAGAGACAGTGTGTAACCAGCTGAGGAAGTTGTGGTCTATCTTCATGATGAAATTGCACTCATACAAGTATAGCTGCAGATGCTGCAGAGCCCTCACTATTGCCAGGCATTTCTTCTCCGTTGTGGAGTACTCCACCTCCCTCGGCAGCAGCTTCCAGCTCAGGTACATAACGGGGTGTTCCAGGCTCATTGGGGCAACCTGGCTGAGCATTGCACTGAGGCCAAAGTCACTGGCATTGATCTGTACTAAAATTGGTCGGGCGAAGTCAGCTACCTGTAGTACCAGGTAGCTGTAAAGGGCAGCCTTCAGTTCCTGGAAGGTCGTCTCGCAGTTCTTTGTCCAATCAACTGCGGAGGGCAACCTCATCCTGGTGAGGTCCGTCAGGGGTTTCGTTAGGCTAATATAGTGTGGAACGAACCTCCTATATTACTCAGCGGTGCCCAGGAAGGACGTCATCTGTTTCTTGGTCTTGGAGATTGGCCAGGATGCGATGGGCTCTGGTTTCAGGCCTCCCACCTACCTGTTTCCCCAGGTAGGGGACATTGCTCATGCCCAACTGGCACTTTTCCGCCGTGATGGTAAAGCCTGCCTAGCGGATTCGCCTGAGCAACTACGTCAGATGCTCTAGGTGATCCTCCCAGGTGGGGACTAAAGACAGCAGTGTCATCAAGGTTTGCAGCCAAGCACCTTTAAGTCTCTTTAGCAGCATGTTAAACATCTGCTGGAAGTGGCAAGGGCATTATTCATGCCAAATGAATGTGGTGATGAAGGCAGAGCATTCCCATGCCTTACAAGTCAGGGGAATCTGCCAGTATCTCTGGATCAGATCCATAATGGTCAGGTACTTGGCCCCAGCCGGAAAAGCAAGTCCACGGTAGGCACCAGGAGTAATGCAAACAAGGAAATTTATTTAAGAGCAAAAAGCCATGAAGATGAACAAATACAGTGCAATAGCTGGCATGGGATCATAGAGATATTGCCGCTGACATGTTTCGGGCGACACAGCGCCCTTAGTCCTGGTGCTACGTCTAAGGGTGCTGTGTCGCCCGAAACATGTCAGCGGCAACATCTCTCTGCTCCCATGCCAGCTATTGCACTGTATTTGTTCATTTTCATGGCTTTTTGCTCTTAAATAAATTTCCTTGTTTGCATTACTCCTGGTGCCTACTGTGGACTTGCTTTTCCTGTTGTATTGTGCGCCTCTTGGAGCGTGGTGTGTGCACAGGAGCAACTCAGAGGACTCATCATCATACTATAGGTGAGCTGGTGTTTCCATTTCTTATTCTTGGCCCCAGCCAACTGGTTGAGCAGGTCATCAATGTGTAGCATTGGGTATGCATCAGTCACAGTGGCAACATTGAGCCCCCTGTAGTCCACGCAGAACCGGGTGGTCCGGTCTTTATTTGAGACAAGGACCAAAGACAAAGGCCAGGCATTGTTGGACACTTGGATGACCCTCAACTTCGGCATCTCAGTAATCTCCTGGTGCTGCTGCACCTCCAGGGAGACCCGATATGTTGAAAGCTTGATCAGGGGGTGATTCCTGATGTCCACATAATGTATAGCTGACTCTGTCCTTCCGGGCGTGTTGCTGAAAGTGTGGAGAGTTGCCCGCAGATGGGACCTGGGCAAGCAAATCCAGGAGGGTCTCCTCTCCTTCCTCGGGCAGGTTGCATACCGGGAGGGCACATGCCTCCCGCTCATGATGCACCTTTATCATGTTCACGTGGAAGACCTTCCGCCTTCTCCGTTCATGGTCCAGGGTGACCAGGTATGTGACAGTGTTTAGTTGCTGGTGTACGAGGTACGGGCCTTCCCAGGCTACCTAAAGCTTGTCTTGTGGTACGTGGATCAGTAGCCACACCTTCTGATCCACCGGGTAGGTCCTCTCACAAGCATTCTGGTCATACCACTATTTCTGGTCGGCCTGGGTCTACGTCATATTGTCACACACCAGCTGTATCAAGGACTGCATTTTGTCACGGAAGTACACAACATACTCGATGACTGACACACCAGGGCTGGCTAAGTCTCCCTCCCAGGCCTTCTTCACCAGAGCCAGGGACCCCTGTACACATCGCCCATATAGGAGCTCAAAGGGTGAGGCCTGTGGAACCTCCCAGTAGGCAAATAGCAGGTGTGGGAGGTACCGCTCCCAGTTGCACCCATGGGAGTCGACCAACATCTTAAGCATCTGCTTCAGGGTGCCATTGAACTATTTGTACAGGTCATTAGTCTGTGGGTGGTACGGGCTGGCCACCAGATGTTGCAGCTGTATCTGCTTACAAAGGGACTCCATCAACAGCGACATGAACTGGGTCCCCCGGTCAGTGAGCATTTCCTGGGAAAAACCCACTCGGGATAAAATCTCTAGTTAGGCGGTGGCCACCTTGCTGGCCCAAATGGACGAAAAGGCTACCGCTTACGGATACCGGGTGACATACTGTCAGTAGGAAGCGTTTCCTGTGAATGGATAGTGGTCCAATTAGAGCAACAGCCACCCTCCTGTAAGTCTTGCCAATTATGGGCAGATTTAGCAGTGGGGCTTTTTCGCCTTCCTCCTCCTCTGACAGGTGTCACATGAACAGGAATAGGCAGCCACATTGGCCCCCATATTTGGCCAGCAGAAATGCTTGGCTAGCCTGGCCATTGTCTTGGTGACCCCTATGTGTCCAGCCATCGGAATCTCATGTGCAACCCGCAACAACTCCATACGGTACCACCAACAGTCGGTCCCTGGGTCACCCCTCCTGTGAACCCGGTCGGACTGTCACCTCATACAGCTGTCCTTGATCCCAGACCACCCGCGTGGTGTCCAAAGGAGGCTGTGCCGCCTGCTCCTTGAGAGCTTGCAGGCTGTCATCAATCTCTAACGCCGCCTGGAACCCCTGACTAGACATGGCCAGAACGGATGAGACTGCCAAGTCTTCTATCAGCTGCCCAGGGCCTGTCTCCTGGCATCTACCCGCCTTAGTAGCTACTTGGTCAGAAGGGGGGAAGCCATTGGGCCCATGAGGGCCCCTGACGCTCCCACTGCACTTGACAGCAGCCACGGGGGGATGCAACTGCTGGTAGTGCCCCCTTTCCCTTGGCTTCTGACCAAGTCGCTGGTTCAGATGGACTAACCCGATCCTCTGACATCCCAGTTGTGGGGTGACTCTGCACCGTGGCCTTACGTGGGAGCCCTACTTCTCCTGCATGATTCCATACAACAACTGTCTGCCCACCGTTTGTCCCCTATGTGAACAAGCTGGTGGACAACAAATGCTTGCTGGACACAACCCATGGCATCATTTTAGCCTGCTAGCTTTACCTCCTCTCCACAGAGTGGTAGGGGAAACATTTCATCACCCACCCCCATATTCCCATCCGTAGGCATGATATTTTACAATATCATCATCAACAAAAAGGGTGGTCATGGCATTACAATCTGGAGGATCACACCTCGGGGGTTCAGTGGCCACATACTAGGACACTAGCCACCCCAAGTCTGTACCTAAGAGGACAGTGGCAGGAAAATTTGATGATACCCTCACCTCCTGCATTCCCTACCTGGCAACCCAGTCCAAATACACCTCGGCAACTGGCAGCACTGATTCAACTCCTCCACTCCCGGAGACAGCGAGGGCTTTCCCGGGCACATAATCCTGCAGGGACAGCAGCTCAGACCGCAAAGTAATCATCTCAGCACCAGTGTCCCGGACTCCCATAGCCACGGCCTGGCCTATGGTGATGGGCTGAAAATTGTCCATGCACCTCCCACCCATACACAAAACATTGGATGGTTTCTGGAACAGGGACTGGGACGAGCCCTTTTGGTGCTGGGGACACATGGTCTTGAAGTGTCCCCGCTGCTTGCGGGGTTGGCACATTCGCGGTTTCCCTACCGACGTGGAGAGGGAAGCATGGGCAGGGGCCCCTTTGGGCTTTAACGGCAAGGACAACTGGCACTACGTGTGCTTTACCCCCTCTCCAGCTGGCCAGTTTCCTGGCCTCTGGAGACTTGTTGTTGGAATACTTATGTTCTAGGATCGCTGTTGCTAAAGCCCCTTTTGCAACTGATGTAGGTCCTCTGGACAATTCTACAAAAACTGCTTGATTGCAATAAGTTCTTTCAGTTGCTGGATGGTGGTGAGGTCCAATCCCAAGGTCCACTACTCAACTGCTCTCAGTATGGCCCGCATGTGGTCAGCCCAACTGTCGGCAGAACCCCGCTGCAAACTCCAGAGCTTCTTCCAGTACATCTCTGGGGTTAGGTTGAACTGCCAGACCAACGCCTGCTTGACTTCATTCTAGGTCAGGGTGGCATCGCTGGGCAGGTCCCCAGAGATTTCTAGGGCTTTAACTCTGAGACGAAGAGTTAGGAACCAGACCCACTGGTCCTCAGATAGATGTTGTTGGCGGCAAATTTTCTCAAATGCCAGCAACAAGGTGTCCAGGTCCCTGCCTTTATCCAACATGAGATCTTAGGGGTCAGGTTGTACTGCCAGATCATAACCTGCTTGAAATTCTCATACCTTAGTGTGGTCTCACTGGACAGGTCCATGAAGATCTCCAGGCCTTTACCCCTGGGTTGAGGGGTTAGGACTGGCCATCCTTGTAAACGTTGGTCACAGATACAGAGATTCAACATGAATGCACTCACACACCTTATCATATTTGCACTAGGACTTTCTAGTGCTGAACAGATCTTAAGACCCCAGTGGCAAAAAGCTACTGCTGGTAGTCTTTAGTGCCTGGGAGTATGGGCCCCACACTACTAGCTTTATCCCACCGTTTGCCACAAATCTGTCACGAACAGGATCTGTTCGTTGGTCACCGGGTCAGGACCTTTTGGTCTGACATGTGACCTGATTGGTAATGTATACCTGATGTTCCGCACCCCTTAGGGATATGTAAGGTCAGCTGGATACCATTTCAAAAACACCCACTGTCCATGAGGGCACAGGGAGGCACGGGGAGGGAGAGATGAGACAGCCGTGTGGCACAACAGTTGCTCACAACTCTGACCAGCTGTGAAACCCTCTTTTTGTTTTTTTCTTTCTTAAACGGAAGGATGCCAACAATTTTGTACAATGAACAGCCATGACATTAAAACTGCTAGGGTTGGCCATACAACCATACCAGTAATCTAATTTGGTAAGCACACGTGGTTGTCTTGTGCAGCTGCGCTTCATCTATACCTGCAGCGAGTCTTCAAAAAATCATGGTAATCTGGTATACCATGAACCTCTGCCTCAGGTTTGCAGCAAGTACAGATAAAGTATGGGCAACCACATGCAGGAGCAGCTCCACAGTTCAAAAGAGGCAGAGACACTGCTTGTATTGTCTCATTCCAGTGAAAAGAAAAAATGCTATGTAATGTTTGCCATGTTGCTATTGTTTCTTTATGTGCATATGTTTGTGAGAGATAGAGAGTACATGGGGAGGATTTCCTTTTTTGTGTGTTTGCTGTGAATGGGAGAGATCATAGCAGCTAGTCTCCAGCCACTTTGTAGCTAATTTAACGGAAAACTAGTCTCTGGGATTTGTCATACAATGGCATAGAATGGACATATGTAGTGTTGTTCCTCATGTACACACACACATAACAACTTATTCTGAGAAAATAATTAACGATAGGCATTCTGCAAGGACTTTTGTCTACTTTATTTTAGCCATGGTGATATGGCAAATCTGAGACACCATCTTTTTTTACTGTGGACTCAAGATTTAAATTCATTCTAATCAAAATTACTCATTTAAAACTTAGATAAAGAGACAAAAGCAAGTAAAACAATTCTAGTAAATTTTCTGACAAAGATTTTGTTACAAAAGGAAAAAATGCACTTTAAAAATAAAGCAAACTTCACAATACTATGCACCACATGTAATAACAATTTAGATTCCAAATTGATGAAAGCTGATAAGTGGGGAGATGTAACATAAAATCAATAGAATCTAGAGCTACAGTATACAATGCTCTCAGGTTTTTCAAGTAAGCTTAAAAGATCACAATATAGTATGAATAGGATGTAACTACCTAACCCAGATTTTCAAGAATAGGCATTTCTGAGAAACGTCTTTTTACTGCAAACATATCAGTGTCATTAAGTTCCAGAAGTTTCTACTGTGAATGGTGTAAGTAAACAGCTGCAATATCTTCCAGAAAAGAAAAATTATTTATGGCAGTGAATTGTGACAGAATCCCTTGTTAGTGCCTACAACTGTGTAACCTTCTATTTAAAGCTCTACTTACCTAAACAATGTTTTTCGGATTCCTATACCTTCTGACTAGGCATATTTTTAACCTCTTAACACAGAGGCCTATTTTTTTCACGTTAGTTTTTTCCTCCTCATCTTCCCCGACCCATGACTTTTTTATTTTTTCATATACATAGACATCTGAGGGCTTATATATTGCGGGACAAGATGTACTTTCTAATGGTGTCATTCAACGTACTATAGAACTGGGAAACCACAAAAAAATGTAAGTGGGGAAAAATGTGAAAAAAAACTTATTTGCGCCATGTTTGTGGGAGTTTTGTTTTCACGGCGTTCAGTCTTCGGTAAAAATGATGTGATGATGTGTTATCTGTATTCTACAGCTGGATACAAATCCGGCAATACAAAACATGTAGAGTTTCCGTTATGTTTCGGTACCGCAAAAAAACTTCAAACATTTTCTATTCTTGAAATTTGCGCCGCGACGCCATTTCCTGAGATCAATAACTTTTTTGTGCTAACACCTACAGACTTGAGTGAGGGGCATGTTTTTGCAGGCTTAAATTTACTTTTTAATATTACCAGTTTGCAATACATTCAACTTTGTTGATTAAACTTATATAAATTTTTAGAGGACGTGAAATGACCAAAAAACGCAATTTTGGCGATTGGAATTTTTTTCTCCTATGCTGTTCACCATACGGGATAAATTATGCTATGTTTTTATAGATCAGACTTTTTTGGATGCGGCGATACCAAATATGTGCAACTTTTTTATTTTTTTTTTATTTGTAAAAGGGGGGTGACTTGAACTTTTAATATTTTTTTTATTTTTTTTACACTGTAAAACATTTTTTTTACTTTAACTTTGAGTCCCCCTAGGGTGCTTCAGCACTAGGGGACGCGATCACTTATACAGCCTAACACATTGTAATACAATGCATTAAAGCGTACAGAGATGGCAGTTTTACTACTTCCTGCTTGGGAAAAGAAGTAGCAAAACAGAAAACATGGCGGTGATTGAAGCCTTCACAAGGTTTCCAGCCGCAATATTTAGTGATTAAGCGATCGAAGCGAGGAACGGTGCGCGACACCATTTCTCATTGATTTAGCCGTGGCCATCTTTGTTGCGGCATTTAAGGGGTTACAAGGCCCCTTATCGGCATTAGGATGTACTCATGTCTCCAATGTCAGTAAGGGGTTAAATCAGTTATTTATTTTGCAGCTGTGTCTATTAGATTATATTCCTGTTTCTAAGACCTTATACACATGATCATATTAAGGCTCCATTTTTGTGGAGACATAATAGGACCCCCATTCAAGCCCAGGAGCACTCTTCCATACCTCTTTTTCCTCCTTTCATATATAGGCATTGTTTTTTTCTGGTTGAATCACTAACAGTTTGACAGAATAAACACCTATAGAATACTCCAGCAGATGCATAATGCACAGAGGTATATTGCCAATGAAGCATGGCTTCTACAAGAGCCTGTATGACAAAAAAGAGAGGATTTGTGGCCTTGACTTAAACAGGTTGTCATATTTCAGACTTTGACAGCATATCGCTGAGATATACCATTAATACCAGATATAAGCAGGTAACACCTCTGGGACCCGCATCTATCTTGAGAATGAGCCCCAAAACTATATTTAACTATTTTGGCCATAGGCAAACTTAAACTCTATCAGTTTTCAATCTATTAAAACACTAAACTTAACTTTTATTATTATATATAAAAACTTAACCTCATACACACTATTTTAAAAACCTGTTTCTAACCTCTCAATTTGTCCCTTTCTAATTGTGAAGGAATAACTCCTTTTCTATTATCAAGTCTGGTGAGAACACCACCTTTTAGCAGGGAGACTATATATATATATATATATATATATTATATATATATATATATATATATATATATTATATATAATATATATACAGTGATTTGCTGACTCCAACAGGGAATCCAAAACATACTTGGGCAGTCATCCCTGATCTGATGGGCATGAAACATATAAGGTTTCCTTGTGAGACCCTCTGCAGCGGGTAACACAGTAGAAAGAGGTAGAAAATCAGAAACTAAAATATCATGCCTGACCTCCCAACATGTTTCACCAGCTAACTGGCTTCATCAGTTAGCTGATGGTCATATTCTATTGGTCATGACTTTGGCTTGGCTATTCCAAAACTTTAACCTTATTCTTCCTTAACCATTCTTTAGTAGATTATCTTGTGTGCTTGGGATCGTTGTCCTATTGCATGACCCATGTTCTTTTGACAATCAGCTCATGGACAGATGATTTGACATTTTCCTTTTTAATTTGGGTGTTTCATTCATAAATCATTGTATTTTAAATGATGGTAATCCATCCTGGCCCAGATGCAGCACAACAGGCCTAAATCATGATATTATCACCTCCATGCTTCACAGATGGTATGAGGACTTATGCTGCAATGCAGTGTTCTTCATTCTTCAAACATAACCCTACTTATTTGAACCAAAGAGCTCTATTTTGGTCTCATCCTTCCTAAAACATTGTTCCAATAGCCTTCTGGCTTGTCCAGGAGATCTTTAGCAAACTACCAACGAGCAGCAATGTTCTTTCTTTAGAGCAATGACTTTCTCCTTGCAGTCCTGCCATCATACCATTGTTATTTAGTGTCCTTCTGATAGTAGACCCATGCATATTAATATTAGCTAATGGGAAAAAGGCCTTTAGGTTTTTAGAAGTTACCTTGGGTTCCTTGATGATTATTATATCCCTTGCTCTTGGCATGATTTATGTTGGTCATGCACTCCTGGGGAAAGTAACAAGGATCTTGAATTTCTATGTACACAGCTGAGTGTGGATTGGTGGCATCCAAACTTTTTTGAGATGGTTTTGTAATCTTTTCTAGCATCAATAACTCTTCTTCTATGGCTCTCACAAATCTCCTTACCACGAT